>OY292534.1:10854436-11159795 GCA_958496365.1 Subacronicta megacephala
AACAAACTTTTTAAATTCATCCTTCAGAAAATAATTTTAATAACTTAGCAATTACATATACTCAAATAATCCAATCTTCTTATTATGCTGAATATTAAAAACAACACAATTTATTAAATACAGTGAATAAAACATAAAATATTCATCGCGACGGCTGTATAATTTATACATGAGTATAAATAAAAAAAAATACGCCACTTAACTTTCCTAGGCTGAATAGTATGTTTTATTTATCTCCTATTTAATTATAATTCTTACAGAACGTCTGCGTAGATAAACTCGCATAAAAAAAGACATTATGCAAAAATATCGAATGTTATAAGGAAAACCAAGAATGAAACACAACACCATTTTAAAATTCAAAACCTCTTTAGGCACTCGGTTCGGTGACACTGCATCGCGTAAGTCTTGGATTTTTTTTCTAAAATTTTTTTAAGTATGCTCATACGTTTTTAACACAACATGTTTTCGTTAATTTACGAGAAATGTCATTAACTTTATGATAAATGTCATTAACTTTATGATAAAAAACTGCCTCATTAGTCTAGGGGGTCCTCAACGCGACTGCTACGCCTGAGATCCTGAGTTCAGATATAAAATAAATCCAGTGTAGGCAAATTTCGTTTCGTTTCGTTACCTTCACTAAAATAACTTTATAATCTTAGCATGGAAAATGCATGAAAAAAATAAAAAGATAGCTGATATGTTATGGAAATGTCTAGCTATGAGTTGCCGTGCCTAAATATTGGTTAAAGTTAAAAATGATAACAATAATGATGATGATGACTAAAATTTCGGTAAAAAATTAGTCTAAAACAAGTTTACCTCACTTCCAGGCGTTAGCGCTTTACCAGGAATTGATCCTGACTTCGGAAGCTCAGGACTGCTGAAGGGTTTTCGATCCTCTTCACTGGAACAATAATTAAGTAAATACAGTCACCACCATCCAATATATAGACTTTTAATAATTCTCTGAGCAACTAGAGAAATTAAACCATTACTCAGCCACACAAAGGATGATTTAGAATGAACACTACACACAGCAACTGTCATTCTGACATGTATTTTATCACGTTGAGATAAAGTTAATTTTCCCTAGCTGCTCCGATAGTTATGAACAGTCTATTCGCTCCGATATGTTAGACGGTAACTGTACACTTACATAACGAAACTAGTTTGCCAGAAATAGTATTTATTTCCCCCTTATTATAAATGATGGCCCAAAAAATCCAGATTTAAAATAGCACCATCTCTTTCTTTCCTTACTACCATACTTTATATATACTAATATTTTAGACTGCGACAGTATCTGTGTCTGTTTGTTATCTTTTCACGCCTACACTTCGAAACCGATTTTGATGACTTTTGGTATAGAGACAGATAGAATCTTGGAGAAGGGCATAGGCCATAAGAAATAAGGACCTTTTATCTCAAAAAGTAAGACCAACAGCTAGTCCATTCATATAATCATACTAGCTGACCCGGCAAACGTTGTGTTACCATACTAAAACCGCAATTTAAAAGATGAGGGTGGGGATAGGAGGGTGAACAATATACTACGACCTATACTCATACCTACCAAATAAAAAATCATTAAAATCGATTCAGTCTTGTCGGAGGAGTGCGACAGTTAACCTAACACGATAATAGGCATGATGACAGTAAGCAAGAATTACTAAAATAATATGTTCATACACTGAAATATAATTAATATGTTTAGAAAAGAATATTTATTTTTATTTATAAGACGGGATTATTAATTTATTTGATAAAATAAAACTACAAAATACACTAGTCCGCCATGTTCAGTTGAACACCAATCAGATTCAATTACGTCACATCTATGTTGAACTGTCGCTGTCACGTAAATTTCGTACGAATTTCGACGATCTCCGCGCTTAAAATTGTTTATTATGTATTTCCTAATTGTATATTACTTAGCTTTTGTCCTACAACTTGTGTAAGAACTTATTAAGTAATGGAACAAGGGTTTACCAAGGCAAACAGCTCTAATTTGCCCAGAATTGATTTGTTAATGCTGGGGCAGTTCCCGGTATTAAACAAAGAGTTCTGTTCAGCAGAATTTAGAAATGTTAAAACTACAATGTAAGTATTATTTATTATTATTTGTATTATACCTACTATAATTAAAAAAATAAAATCATTTTTAAAAAGCACAGCTTCGTATGTTTAGTTTTAATAATGTTTTGATTTTATAAAATATGCTTTCCTATCGATTTCTTTGTTTTAAATCCTCCAGGCCATCTTATGGGGACGACGCGATTAGCTACGTTCAGTTAAAACGCGATGGAAATCTATGTACTTATAGTTAAATCAAAAATCTGCCCAGAACACAAGGTCCACGCGAAGTTATATGCAGTGACGTTAATAGTTGACGAAGTAAAGGAAGAAGTTATATGCCATGACTGCGTTGCCTCACAAGGAGGCTGCAAACATGCCATTGCATTTCTCATGTGGGTCCATCGTAGGAGTGAAGAACCGATTATTCAAGTAGGTAATTTACGATCCATTCGGCGAGGCTCAGGCTCAGTCAGTGTCTCGCCTCGTAAGTTACTTGAATAATTGATTAAAAATTTAATGTAATAAAGAAAATCTATCGGGTAAAATCTCTCGAGCTATCTATGAACTTTATTTTAGTAAATAAAACATGATGTCAAATCATTTTCGGTTTTATTATTTTAAGAATAAAATCGAAAATGGAAGATAAAATTACAAAAAAAGAGGTATCTTTGTGAATTTATTCTATCGAGCCAACTTTATCAAATCGTGTTTCCCTTGTATGTGTTCCCTAGAATATATACTCAACAATATAAATTTATTTTCTCAGATTTTAATTTTACTATTTACTACTTAAAAAAAACATTTTTATGTGGGCTTTGCAGTACCACCCGGCCTTAATCTACGATGTCAAAACATAGAAGTGACGTCATAAGCAGACGCCATGACACCAGGGACCGTTTTCGCGCTAATTTAAAAACATTGAATTAAAATCGCATTTTTGTATCAAAAACCTTTTTTAATTGCAGAAAAAAAATATTTTTCGGAAATAGTATATACATAAGAATATTTTAGATCAGTTTTTGAAAATCAGTCATCATGCCTATCATATGAAGTGTATTTTCTTGGGGACCATCCATAAACTACGTCACAAGTTAATTATTGTTTATTTTAGCAAATAAATACATTTGATTTGATTTTGTTAAGGGGAAGGAAGGGGTCGAACAAGTGTGACATTGTGTGACCGGGGGTGGGCGGAGTCCTAAGTGTTGTGACGTCACATTTCAATATTTGATTTAATGTTGATTATATTAAAAATAATTTAAATGGAAATAAAATGAATTGCGGAACTGCTGTTTTAATTTAATATGTCTCACAAATGTGACCATCTGTGACAAGGAGGGGGGGGGGGGCTCAAAATCATGAAATTCGTGTGACGTAGTTTATGGATGGCAACTAAGTATATTTAATATACCTTTTGTCGCTGAGCGCAGTTGGCTCCACTGCTCGTTGTGCGTCGCCCGCGCCGCCTTCAGCCGCACCCTCAGCTTTGCACGGTTCTATACCAACAATACATTGAGAATAGCATTTTTTTCTAAACTCCTGAGCAGGAAGTCCCGTCTTCGTCGACTTCCTTCCTATCCGCTTATTAATGCACGTCCGGCGATTGACGGTAAGCTTCACAATAATAATTCATGCTAGGTTCACTGCTCAAAAGACCATTTATTTTTTATAAAAGCTTACTAGTAATGTGCGACCTCCGATAAAATAAAAAGTTAAGATGGACTTTGCGAACACAATTACACGCACACACTTATACCGAAACTACGCCTTATCTTGTCAGTCGAGCTATCGAAAGCTCGACTGACGAAGATAAGGCGTAGTTTCGAGAGATAAGGTATACGTGTGTGCGTGTAATTGTGTTTGTACACGGCAGGGCGTAGTTTTAGCCGGCCTCACATCTTTGTTCGCAAAGTTCCATCTTAACTTTTTATTTGATCTTAGTATGCGACCCACATTACTAGTATTCTTGTTAACCCCTCATGCTAAGCTAAATGCTTGCTTTACGAGTGAGTGCACGTCGGTACTGCAACGGGTGGGTTTCAAACCGGCAACCATTGGTCGTCGTTGCACCATTTTCAATTCTTCAACCAAAAAATCGATAATAAATACAAGACAGTAATCAAAGTGTCAATAATCAGATCGATAATCGCATTATTACGTCCTACAATCACTAGTTCCAGCTGTCAGAAAGTGGTTTACCTAGTGGATAAGATATAGACGATCTGCCTTAATAAAACGAAGTGATAGATCAAGTGTAGGTCAACTCACCAGTAGGTTTATCAAGGGTTTTATTTTCAACACCAATGATCGGATGACTGGATTCTGGAACAAATAATATTTCTTATAAAAAAAATATAACATACCATCATGCCTGTATCCCCCAAAGGGTAAGGCACAGGTTTAATTAATGTGCAAACATAGTACACCGTTGTTTAGGGCTCCCACACAAAACTGCGAATTCGCGTCGCATTGCAAAAATCATGTTCCGGTGCGTCCGGTGCGCGCAGATTTTTGCAATGCGACGCGAATTCACAGTTTTGTGTGGGAGTCCCTAGGTTTCATGTGATAGGGGGTGAGCCTATTGCCATTCACTGGGCATATATCCAAATTGAGCTGCGACTGAGAATTTCATAAGGAAACCCAATAACACTGCTCGACCTGGAAATCGAACTCAGGGCTCAGGCTAGAATAACCTGGCAAGCGGTACAGTTCCTCTTTTGAGCACATAACAATAGATTTTGCATTGTGTCTACAATCTGCCGCTTGACAGGTTAATGAGTCAGTCCAAGTAAGACGTTAACAGACAAAAATATTAGTGGAATGTTTGTAGCGACATTTCATTCCAGCAACAACATTAGGAGGCGATTAAAGGCAGGCATTTTGGGGACTTTTATAATATAAAAATGATGCTCAAAAGAATTACTTAGTTATACATATTATTATAAATCAATTACTTATTAATCAATAACCTATTCACAGTTATAATTATTATAATCGAAAGTATTACCTTTACTTTGAAGATCCGCAGGCTTTTGTGACACGTCCAGCGATAAGGTTTTTTGAGCAACATCTAAACAAAGAAATATATTGCTTCAAAAAATATATTGAAGACATCAAGAAAATTAATATATAATAATTATTGGTTTTAGTCACATTGACTCGTTAAATAGTTGATTATATATAGGGTATGGTATAAGGTTTTTTTTGTTGTTGATTCTTGTTGATTTTCGTATTCCATGCCCACGATTGAGTTATCTGATTATTGTTGTATAAAAGATACGACCAACACATGTAATATTATACATACCAATAGGTTTGTCCTGTCTGTGTGCTAGGTCATCCGGCTTGAATATATCTGTCTTAATCTTTATTTTGGGCTGGTCTAAATCCCCACCCTGGAACAATTCATTGCATTAATACATTCATTCATATTAAAAGAAGGTAGTTTTTTTTTATTTACAGTACAGTGGAACCTAGGGAAAGTTCATCTACAGAATGATTTTAGATTTATTAGTAATATTTAATATTTTAGACATACAAATCATATTAAAATTAATGTATGCCATAATAAGTGTTTTAAAACATCTTATCTATGAGTTTAATGTCTAATACATGCCTTTTTTCATGAAAAATTGTCTCACACTAAAAAAAATTGTATCTAGACCTGAAACAACTACAGCTACAATTTACAGGTTATATGATGCTTATAAATTTTAAGTCGCCCAGTATAAAAAATTAAAAATTATTCACAAATATTAAAATATTGTAATACTTAAGTAATACATTTTTTTTCTTCAGACAAATTGCATAATTGCAGTGCTCATCTTAATACGGAAAACTAACCCGTTAAGTGCCATAATGTAGACACAATGCAAAATCTATCAGTGATCTATCTGTCAGTGAATTAAGTCACAAACTAACAAACCTGACTCAATAATTGTTTGACATTATTAGACAAATGATTGACAATTTATAATTTAAGAATAATCTGGGATATAGTGTGGATGGTAACGGAGGTTCCACTGTAACTGTGAGTATAATATATCAATTAAATATTAACCAAAGTACTGGGAATGTGGACATTGAACTCTCTCTGCCGTGCCTGTAGAGCCTGATTGAACATATACACACACACGTTAATATAAATGGTAAGAAAGAAAATTATTACAGCAGCATACATTTTAGACACATTAAAATAATATTTCACTGAAGCATTAACAATATTTTAGTGGTAAGTGCTGCCACAGATAAGTTTGAGTAAAGTAGCTTAGTGTAGATTTATGAAACAAATAAATAATCTATTGGGCAAAATATAAAGTAAATATTATGTCCTTAATCACACTTTATTAGCTACAAATCATAAATTTAAAAAATCCATCACCAAAAAGCTTAATGTTATTCTATTTAAAAAAAGAACCCAAAGCCCAATTCCTGTCACATTTTAATGCATAAATCAAACATGCAATAGGAGCAAATCCATATTGATGGAATGTCAAAAAAAGAGCCACAACTTTACAAGAATATACTCACCAGCATCTCATTCTCAGGATGTGGTCGTTTCTGAGCATCAGTCGGTTCCAGCTTGATCTCTGATTTGAGTTGCTTGACGTCCAGAGGTTTCTGTGTGTCGAGTGGCGGCAACAGGTGTGGCTGTGGCGGCCAGGCTGGTTTGTGCACTCCCACATCTCCATAACCTTGAACTGACGAAGTGCAGTCATGTCACAATGTTTACAGAGGAAAAAAAATATGAAAAATTACAAAAGATTTGTACTTAGAATGGCTTCAAGTTGAAAGACATTAACAGAGAGAAAAGAGGATTATAAGCATCAGGTTTATTATTCTGTGGCTTGTCGATTATTCAGTGCTTACTATGACAGATGTCTAAACCTTCATACCTTCATGCGCAATAACCCCTAGTTTTCTTGTATTAGTATTGTCTTGAAGAGAAGCTTAAACTTTAAATAATAAAACTTTTTAAAAAATCACATGCATAGTACACATAGTTATAATTATTTTAAAAAATGGTTTTAATAAAGGCTAGCCATAAATTGTGGAGTATAGATATATATAAAACAGTGAAATTAAAGGCGCACGGGAAATTGACTTAACTTAAATCATAATATGAGATCTGCCTGAACTAAGTATAATTAACTATGTTTCACTCAACTTCAGTTATGGAAGTATTGTGTGAATTTTGAGTTTAACTAACTTTTGCAGCTAGCACCACTTTATTTTTTGATAAAAAAACTATCCAAATAATGGAACTATTCAACAATATTTTTAGTCTATCAAAAAACACAAGCAATAATGAACCTTATTTTCTAAAATACAAACTCTATTGTAGTAAACACTGTGACAATGTTTTGCTTGTTTTTTTTTTTAAATAACAAAGAAAATTTGTCATGAAAACATACCCATGTGGGATTGAGGCATGTGTAATTGTGGCTGTGGAGGCTGCTGTGGCGGGAAACTCTGATGATGAGGATAATTCTGATGCGCGGGAGGCGCATATGACAGATTCTGGGGGGCATACCCTCCTGGGGGTGGAGGCCCATACGGAGAGAACGCTTCCGGCGGAGGGTAATGAGTGTTGTACGCACCAGCATACGGCTGGTAAGGTATTTGATGGCCATTATCTACAACAATAGAAACAACGTCATAACTATCGAAATATAAACAAACATTTGGATTTTTCGCGCTCCATCGTCACTTACCTATATAATTTAGCGGCAAACCGTTCCCTTGGACAACACCGTGGCCCGGTTCGCCCTCCATTCGTAATCGCTTCTGATTCATGGCTCTTTCGGCTTCATAATTCATCTTGGTAACTAAAAACAAGAACCACTTACAATTCCAAAGTGTGCGATCGCAATACAACTCATTTCTACATCGATATCGCAACCATACAACGCATAATAAACGTTCTCGCGTTAATTGTGACGGACGCCAACCGGACGCCAGCACAAAACACAGGTTATATGCTCAGCAAAAGCAAACACAAGCGTACCTTTGTTGGTCAATGATTGTTATTGATTTTAGTTTATAGACGCACTTAGAGCATTCCCCGCGATGATTTGGTACATAATAGAGTACTTTAACAAGTCAAAATAACTGTTGCATACAAAATATGCATCAATTTATCGGCCTAATGACAGTAAAATTAGAAAAAAAACACAAGTGAAGCGGAGTTCGAGTATTTTTTTTCTCATTCTTTGGTATTTTTTTGTAGCGGCAACTTTATAGAAGGATTATTTCTTTTTTTTACTCAAATGTATTTTGGGTTTTTATTACTCAAATGTAAATTTTAAGATACAATAGATTCATAAATCAGTTCGAAATAATACATATTTTTTTAATTTCAAGATCAGTTCAACAAAGCCTTTAATTTCCCGGTCCTTTGAAATTTCCAAAACAAAATAGTATAATTTCCTTAAAATACATAGATGGAACGCGCTAGAAATTACGGATCGTCTAGACTCTAGACCTCAGACCTCTAGACAGACGGATCCTCTATTTGCGCGCCAAATTATTTATTTTTTTGTTTGAACAATAGTATGTACGGTGACCAGCACATCAAGTTACCACAAAATGTCAATTTTTCTTAGTTGATTTTGAACTTAATAATCAGAAACTCAAAGTATAAAATTAATTGGTGAAATTTGACAGGTTTGTATAACTTGATGTGCTGGCGACTGTACAACAAATTTTGCTTAAAAATCATAATCGTAGCAGTTATAGAATTTGTTAAAGACTTACAATTTGTTATTTTGCAAAAAACCAATCAAAAATTTAATTATGCGCCAAAATAATGTGAACATAAAAAATAAAAACGAAACCTATGCAAAACCTTTTCAGTATAATAAAATGTATTACTCTGTGCCTTCTAGGATTATAAAAATATTTTTGTGTGATAGGAACCCTAATCACAAATTATATGTCAAATTATTGCCATTAGTTAATATTAGTATAATTACAGTAGTTTTTAGTATAATCAAAACAAATACTCTGATCTGTTTAGTATATTTTGTATTTTTTTGTTTTCGCTTTTAAATAAAAAATAATCTACATGAAAATAAAAAATAAACATTTTCAATCAATGATTGGTGTAATTTAAAATAAGATTTAAATGTTAATAAATTAGTAGAAACAAATTGAATAACAACTATATACTTGCGCTGGCGCATGTGCCGCCAGAAAAGTACTCTTTTTTGACTTTTTGAGAGAAAGAAAGATGAAAGACTGCTGAGTGTGTAAGTACTGTGACCTGTGCTGCCAGACCTGCCAGAAAGCGAAATATTTTTATGCGGTATTTAACGTACCGTTTTTTATGAAGTTTTTAGTTTATTTAGCAGTAATTAACTGTACAATATAGTTAGCAGTTTATTGTTATAAAATTATACCGTGTTGCTGAATTTGTTTTTCAAGTTTATGTTTACAACGTAAGTAAAAATGTGAAGTGTTACTTCGTATTTCACCATGATTTCTGCTGATTTCCTGACGATGCCTAAAAACAAAGTTACAAATACCATAAAATTGAATTACTTATGTTAATACTAAGTTTTAACTTTGTTCAGGTGTTAAGTTCTCATTAATGCAATGTAATTTTAATTGAATGACTTCGTTCTCACTTTGGGATTACCTATCTATCATAATATTGTAGCAAGTCACCAAATCTTGAGTAAGTATGTCTTAAAAAGTTATTTGATCTACGATCTATCTACTAATCGGAATATCCAAGAAATTATAAAGTTATAGGTTACATACATACTGAAAGTTAAAAAGTTTTACAATCTTTAATTGCAAAGGTGTGTGGGTGAGTGCTCCAATACAATTTAGTACATCTTATGCTGCATTCCAGGTCCTAAGGCGATTGTCTGACTTAGTAGTTTAAACATAGCCACCACAATATTTAATTCATTGAAATGGTAGACAGTGTCATCTTATTCAATTTGTTTTGGTGTTATGTATAACAGTCATTAATTTTAGAAGATACTACCTACACAAGGTTTACAAACTGATCAGTTATCAAGGCCTACTGTTTGGCTAAAAATTGCATCTAAACTTTTGCACACTGTCTTCATCTGCAAAGACCCTTAATTACTTATGTACCAATATATTAAATTGGTAACTAAAAAGGTCTGTAATATGAGACTTGATGGATTCATTTAAGATGAATTCACTTTATACTATAACAATGATTAATGCAGGTGTCCTGTTTTCTTGGTTAGCCTGTAACAGTCCAAGTCTGATATTTTTATGTAGGTATAATAAATCATTATTAACCACAGCAGTCTACTTTTACAATAAGCAAATAACAAACAATTTATGTAAACATACACCTACCTAAAAAATTTAAAACTATAACAATATTAAAATTAACATATTGTGGGTACTATGTAATTAAATATTGTTTTACTTAACCTCTCGACAAAAAAATTGTGATTGATTCAACAAATCAAATGATTTTATTTCAAATGTGCTTTTACAAGCGTTTCTGAAACATTATCTACTCTAGTTGCATGGTTCCAAAAAGTTGATCCTATGGAGAAGAATCTGACAAGAAACTCCATGGATACTCTTTTAAAATATGTAAATTATTTAACATTTTTATTCACTGGTACATTATGGTGATACATGATGTGGGGATATTGGAGGGTAAGGAGAGGAGCCTGAAGTTGGGATTAAAATTCAGAAAAGGTTCTCAGCATCTGAGAATACTCCAATTTCCCTGTTTCCTTAATAAATTAATAATCTATTTTGTTGTTTCTAGGAATAATCATGAATGACTCTGCAAAGATGTACGGAGTACTGGACTACCCGAGCTGCATGAGCGAGTCCGATTTGATACTGTATGTATTATTCTTATCCAAACTTATCAACAATTCATTAAATTTAAGAAAAAGAAAGAACCGAGTTCTTTCATATTCCTATAATTTTACTATTTTTCTATACTTCCAAAGTAAATCAATAGCTCACAGTTTATAAGGAAGATGGTTTAACCTAGAGTTGGGTTTATGCCCAGACATTAATTTTTAATGCCCAGAATGCCTTGGCAGAAACCCACCTATGAGACAGGTTTGTGCCGAGGCACTTATTTATTTTTCCCAAAACACCTTGGCATGAACACATCTGGAGGCATAAAGGCCTCAAATGTTGTTGGTCATTTATTAGATTTTCATAAAACCTCTAATTAGAATGGTCATGCTTCTAAACCAACAGTTTTATACTGTGCAATTTTTAACAGTCAGTGTTGAATTTTAATAAGTAGAAAAGATTGGCGATATGCATGTCTGAATTAAAAAAGACGACATACGCTTGTCCCGTACAAGCATACGTCTTTCTGTCCTGTACACTAAGGCTTGTTTGTACAAACTCGCTACTTGCAGTAATATCATTAACTGAAGCTCATACAGCTATGAAAGCACCTAATCGTTACGTTACTGGAGGGGATTGAGACGGAATGCTTTGTCTCTTTCCTTTTTCGGTTTGTGATGTCACCAGCCAATTTAGTACGCTCTCTGTTCAGCATAAAATTAAAATGCAACTTCCTTATTCTTTAACATATGTTAATTTTGTTGATCAGCTCTATTTATTGGACACATTTTTACGAGACCATAAAAATACATTTAACTAGGCTACTAAAGCTCCTTAACCAACATGGTGACTGTGATATATAAAAAAAGGGATTGTAGTTGATGTCAGTGTGACCACAATTTTTTTATGGGATAACTCGGCAAACGAGCCGTCCTGCCACTTGATTCATCAGTCATCGCTGCTCACGTACACCAAATCAGCTGCAGATGCGTTGCCGAGCTTATTTAAGGAAAAAGGAGGGGAAGGAAAAACGGAGAAGTAAGGGGACTGAGGGAGGATTTGATCCTCCGGCGCTCCAAACTCACCGTGCGAAACGCAACAGTATGCATGCTGCTATTTGACGTCGATATGGCGACGCTCCGACCGATTCAAGTTGGCATGTAGTCATGCTAGCATGAATGGGTGCCAGGCATGATTCTATCTGTTAAAAATGCAAAATATTCTTGTTTAGACCATATTTTGTTATCAGGGAGATGGACTTGGAGCAGTTGAACTTGCCAATGGAACTCCCGTCAGCCTTCGCTCCGTCGCCGGAATCGGATACCATGGACATTGCCTGTAAACCAAACCTTCATAGTGAATTTCCTGTAAGTTCAAATGTATTTTTTGTAGCAAATAATGAGTCACGAATTGCCTTTGATAAATCAATGACCCACTAACGGTCAATGTCACAGTTTTTTTTACATCAATATAATTTAATAAACCGTTAACAGAAGATCATTTACGAAATAAGGATTAGGTGATATAACTGAACTGGCTGAGAAATAAATAATTTAACAAGAACATAACAAGCCATCACGCCTGTGTTTGCGAAAGGGAGGTATAGGCTGAGATGTAAATATTTTTTTACTGAAGACGGATACAGTCGTCGTAGTAAAAAAAAAACATCAAACCCGACGCGCACGTGTGACGTCCTTATAAGATCTTGATTTGTATATATAAAAACGTTTTAACCCCCGACGCAAAAAAGTAATGTTATTAGTTCAACTTGTGTATCCGTATTGTGTCTGTGAAATCATTGCTGTCAAAGGGATGAACTGGTTTTAATTTAGTTTTTTAATGTGTGTAGGGTTCTTAGTTCATACCAATTTTGAGCTACGAATTAATTACGCAGTTGTTACCGATTGATATCTATTTATTTTAAGAGGGGTACACCCTACACGCATACAATACCGCGACCGAAGTTTACATTACGTTTTTGTTTACTCAGCTATGGCCCGCGCAATGTGTGAAATAGGAAAAAAAAATTTTTTTTCATACAAAATTGCAATACCTACCTACACGGTCAAAATGTATGGAACAGCTGTTTCTTTTTAAATAAGTGGTAAAAAATATCTACGCAAGGTTGTCCAGAACCATGTACTGAATGCATGGTAAGCGTTTGTACGTCGATGTCCTTCCACCCTGTATATCCAAAGGGACGTCGCATGTGTCTACCTGTGGAACAGTACGCGGCATGAAGTCATCATCATCATCATCCACAGCCTGTCTTCACCCACTGCTGGGTATAGTCCTCCCCAAGTTTGTGCCATCCGCCACGGTCCCGTGCCACTCTCATCCCACGCCCAACAACGTAAGTTATGTCGTCGACACATCTTGCTGCTGGACGCCTGACACTCCTACTGATGGCATGAAGTAATATATAAAAATATTTTGTTCCAGTATTGTCCACGGGGACCACCGGAGAGGAACAGTTACCCTGGCGATTTCAATTTCTCTGTAGAAGTCAACAGCAAGGATGTTCACAAGAAGACGTTCTTGGTAAGTTGGGAATTCATAAGCGGCGGTAGCCTAATGGCTAGGGCGTCGGACTTGTGATTACACGGTTGCCGGTTCGAACCCCACCCATTGTACTACCGACGTGAACCCACTCGTAACACAAGCATTTTAGCTTAGCACGAGGGGTTAACAAGAATACTAGTAATGTGTGACCCTCATTGCTAGTAAGCTTTTTTTTTTAAAAAAAAAACAAAAATTAATATGATCGATAACATGATATCAAAATCAATGTTAATTGATTTATATTATATCTTAAACTAGCTTTCCGCCCACGGCTTCGCCGAAGGTTTAAATGTACCTATGTATTATGTGCATATAAACCTTCCTCGAGAACGACGCTATCCATAGGTGAAAACAGCACGAAAATCGGTGTAGTGAGATTGAGATTATCGCGAACAGACAGACACTGCGGAGGACTTAATATAATATGTACTTGGTACATATATAATTATTACATATGCATATTATGTAGTTATAGTTAATACTATTTACGAAGACCCGTGAATCCATTTTTATTTGAAGAATCACAGTACGGGCCATCATGAAAGAACTTTACTAAAGATTAAGTTTAAATAAATGTAACCTTATTCTTTGCTACATCCTACCACGGTCATGTATTCATTAGTATTTAAAACATAACATAAAACATATAATCCCGCCTGTATTCCCCGAAGGGTCGGTCGGCATTAGTCGGTATGTTTAGGTCCCATGTAATGGCAAGTTAATTGCCATTAACCGGGCACAAATCCAGACTCCGAGCTGCTACTGAGTATTTCATAGAAAAACCCAATAACACTTTGCTCGACTAGCGTAACAGTCGCGATTAGGATCACTAGACTAATGAGGCAGTCAAAATATTTTAAAATACAAAATAGTTTTTTTTAATGAAGCTCACGTGGTGACGAGCTCAAAAGTTTGTCCTAATTAAATTATCAATTTAACTAATATACCTATTCACAAGACGCGTGAATCGATTTAATTTGAACCGAATCACAGTCAATCATGAAAGAACTTTATAACTTGAAATTAATGTAACCTTGTTCTTTGCTACATCCTACCAGGGTCATGTACTCAATAGTATTTAACATTATATTACATATTGAAATAAATAACATACATACCATCACGCCTGTAATCCCCGAAGGGTTAGGCAGAGGTGTACCAATTTTACACCCACACTTCGCCGGTATGTTTAGGTCCCATGTAATAGGGGGCGAGCCTATTGCCATTAACCGGGCACAAATCCAGACTCCGAGCTGCTATTGAGAATTTAATAGAAAAACCCAATAACACTTTGCTCGACCTGGGGATCGAACCCAGGACCTCTAGCGTAGCAGTCGCGCTTAGGACCATTAGACCAATGAGGCAGTCTATGAAATAAATAAATAAACATAATTAATACCTTGTCCGCAGTACTCGCACCGACTTTGCCGTATCTACGTGGATATGAAGTGCAATTTCAGTATTCAGTTCAACTGGGACTTTATGAAGGCACCCAACATGTTTGTGCGATCCACCGTCGTGTTCTCCGATGAGACTCAGGCCGAGAAACGCGTGGAGAGATGCGTACAACACTTCCATGAGAGCTCCAAAGATGGTAAAACTTTTTGTTTAAATATCGTCATCATATATATATATATATATATACTACGAATAAATAATACTCAGGAAATGTAACTGCGTTAAGAAAATGACCCAACAAAAGTTGTGTCCAAGTAGGTGGGGCTTCAAAGTTGTGTCCAGCGCGCCATCAGTCGGACATTTTCCTTGCAAGCGAGCATATGTCAAAGGTTTTAGCTTAATATCATTGTGAATCATGATGCCATCATGTGTTGTGAAGTGGTGCAGGAGACATACAAGATTAAAATATCCAGAGATCACTTTTCACTTGTAAGTAGTAGCTTAATTATAAATATATTCAAAGTTGTTCAAATACGTTATCAAAACGACATGGTCAATATTATGCAAAATGAAGTCAGTCAATTTTTTATCTAATTTAGAAAGTATTTTTTCTCGATGAAATATTGAAAAGTAAATCGGTACAATTTAGATAATTTTATAAGACTAATGTATTTTGTTTTTTTTTTTAGTTTCACTGCCGATCCCATTCGGCAAAATAAGTGGATAGCTGCAGTTCAATTAGAAAGACGAGAGTATGACTGGATGCCTGTGAAAACTACGAGAGCAACTATGCTCCATGCATTTTGATGAAAAATATTTTTACAAATCATTAAAGGGATATACCATGTTACACAAAACTGCAGTACCAGTTTGTACAAATATCCACATACCAGGTCAACAGAAACCTTAAAGGAACCTGGTGACCTATTGCCAAGGTTATGATCAGAGCAAACAAACGACCCAATTGAATACACTAACATTATTTCAACGCTCCAACAATAGATGAAGTCGCAATTCTTGTTGACAAACCATCGGCTTTGTTCGTTTTAGCACCATACAACAAAACTAAAAAGTACCCAATCTAAGCCTTTTTAGTAACCGACGAAAAATATCTACGCGGGGGGGGGGCGGGTCCAGAATCATGTACTGAATTCATGGTAAGCGGTTGTGCGTCAATGTCCCTTCCACCCTGTTTTATATAGTATAATTAAAAAAAAACACAATATTATAAAATATTTAATATAATAATAATATTGTTTTATTATTGACTTGGTCCGATCTACTTATTGCATAATATCGTCCACGCCATTTTGACTCAGATGTCATAACAGACATTACAGCACGCGGGCGAACCAATCCTGTTTTCTCTCTGAATTTAAACCAATTACCAAGCATGTCTATTTGAAACATCGCAAGTGATTCGAATTTTGAATCGTCGTCATTTGGTTTGAAGTAGGTCCACTTTTTGAGCGGAATTTGTTCTGAGTTACGCTTCCTGAGTATTATTTATTCGTAGTATATATATATATACCTACCTATATATTCTTTATTGTACACTACATAAAAATACACGATAATAAACTTAACCCGGCAAATGTAGTTTGCACACCAAGTGCGCAAAAAAATTTGCGATTTTTTTTATCATGGAAATTCGTAAAACTATATTTTTCCTGCTCTAATTTGCAAAAAATGTAGGGAAACGAAAAGGATGGCAATGATAGTCATATAAGCACCTGCATACTTTCACATTTTTGCATAGGTTGCATTCTAATCGTGGAAGAGGTTAATACAAAAAAAAAGTACAACTGGCGGCCTTATAGCAATTTGCGATTTCTACCAGGCAACCTTGGGTTGGCTGGACTGAACTAAAAAACGTGGGGTTGATGGTGCATGTAAATATCAATACAGAAATCTAATAAATAAAAACAAATAAACATAATATGTAAATAAAATATAATATAATAAATAAACATAAATATAATAACTATAGCAACAGAAATGGGGAATGAATATAAGTAGATAATAACAACGAATACGATATAATATTATAATCACAGTGACAAGTAATGATGTAATCATTATCATCATCAACCCATTACTTGTCCTACTGCTGGGCACGGGTCTCCTCTCAGTACGAGAGGGATTAGGCTATAGTCCACCACGCTAGCCTACTCCGGGTTGGCAGACTTCACATGCGGTCAAGAAAATCTTTCAGGCATGCAGGTTTCCTCACGATGTTTTCCTTCACAGTTTAAGCGCGTGAGAATTAATTATTATTAATACGCACATGACTTCGAAAAGTCAGAGGTGCGTGCCTTGGATTCGAACTTGGGACCTTTGACTTGGCAGTCCAATGGTCATATCACTAGGCTATCACTGCACATCAAATATAGTCATTGTAGCAGATTTATTTATCAGCCGTGATCGTCCCACTGCAGGGCAAAGTCCTCCCTTTGCTTCTTCCCGGTTGAGAGCCTTCAGCATCCAACCCTCGCAGTAAGAGTCGAGCAGATAGTAGGGAACATTTTGTCTGATTTCAGCAAAAGTTTTAGTATTCACATATGAATACACTAGCTTTCGCTGCGCCGCTGCTACTTAGCTTCGCCCGCGTGGTTTCTCGGCTTTTCTGCATTTAAATTTTCCCGTTTTTGCAACATTTTTCATTAATGCTCCACTCCTGATGCGTGGTGATGATACATAGCCTATTGCCTTCTTCGATAAATGGGCTATCTAACACTGAAATCATTTTTCAAATCGGACCAGTAGTTCCTGAGATTAGCGCGTACAAGCAAACAAACAAACTCTTCAGCTTTATAATATTTATTATTATTATTAAATTAAATATATATATTAGTGTAGATTAAATTAAGACGCAATTCCTACTGCCATGAATCTAGAATGTGTTAGACGCATAATGTGCGAATACCTGAATATTAAAACTTTTGTTTAAAATCGTTATTATACCGGATATTAGTGTAATTTGTCAAATTTGGCTGAATTTAGAGTTAGGCTACTAACTGTTACCAGCACCCTAAACCGACGGTCATTCATGAAGAGATTAATGAATGTAGATGAAGCGAAAGTGGTGTGCCAGGATCGTAGCAAGTGGAAATCTATAGTCTCTGCCAACCCCCATGGGAGACAGGTGTGACAATATGTATGTATGTATGTACTATCTGTTACTTTAACTATTTTTTTTTTGCGAAAGTTTTAGTACCTATTAAGTTGGAAACACATTTTCATTGATGACGCAATCCCTACTGATATGAATCTAGAATAAATTATAGAATTACAATTTACGAAAACCTAACAGAAATAATTTTGCGCCCAAGAAGAGACGATCAGAATTAACATCACTTTTTTGTATTTTAATTAGATGAATAACAGGCTTTTAAACCCCTGCTGGGAAGCGGAAACCGCGGTTTTATTAGACGCTAGCAACGACTGTGATATCAATTTCGCGTTAGCATTTTGAGACCTTAGTTTTAAGTAATTTGTACAGTTATTTCATAAGCTAAATTACACAATAATATTAGCATATTGATCAGCGGTGGAGGCTGTGGTAACGGCCTCGACTTACGAATTGTAGGTCATAGGTTCGAACCCAGACCGGCGCTTTACTGTGTGTAATTTATTTCATCACCACTGCTAAAACAGTGAAGGAATAGATTGTGAGGAAACTGACATGCAGTACAACAAAAAATTCGAAGACATGTGACATCTACCAACCCGTACTGGGCCCTCGTGGTGGATTACGGCCCACTCACTCTCACCGAGAGGAGGTTTGTGGCCCAGCTGTGTAAATATTATAGCTAATTGCTTATGCACACGCCTATATTATTATTCTCTGAATGCTTTCGAAGATATGTACTGATATACAGAGTGTTTGTATAATATACTAGCTAACTAATTTCCGCCCACGGCTTCGCCCGCGTGGTTTCTAGGCTTTTCTGCATTTAAAAGGAATATTTTTTCCCGTTTTTGCAACATTAATCATTTATACTCCGCTCCTATTAGTCTTAGCGAAATTATATATAGTCTATAGCCTTCCTCGATATATGGGCTATCTAACACTGAAAGCATTTTTCAAATGGGTCCAGTAGTTCCTGAGATTAGCGCGTTCAAGCAAACAAACAAACTCTTCAGCTTTGTAATATTAATAAATAATAAATAGTATAGATAATAATAATACGGGGCACCTGCTTAAATGGCTAAAAGCAGGAAGTAACATTGTTTCGAATACTAAACAACGTTAAATTGCGATGTAAAACATACATTTGCAAATCTGTCAAATGCAAATATTATCTAGGTACCTACTAATTTCGTTTCCTGCATGACCCGTCGGTAGGTACTTGAATTCAGTGGTGGATTTAGGATTTCAGTTTCATTTAAGATTTTTAAGGGATGAACCAAGATACTTTTGGGGGCTTGAACTCGTTAGCTGCCTCCCCCCACTCCATGGAATCCTTCTTTTGTACAGAGAATACAGCAATAATTTCCTATTTCTCAGGAAGGTTGTAGAAAAGCAGTCTCATTATTTGATTATAGTGTTTACATTATTTTATTTGCAGTAACCTCAACACTGCGATACAAAATGACGATTTACGTAAGTAATGACGTCATTACAGGATGTTGACGATGTCAGACATATCGTCAAAGTTGATAGCACTAAGCTAGATTCGCCACAGCAAAATATATTTTATTTATTTATATGAAACACACAATTTTAGAGCTTGCGTAAAGTTTAGCGATACCTATTTCATTTGACCTGAAATCCCGCATGAAGTTTCAAAACAGGCATAATTATATTGGTTAGTTTTTAGCATTAAATAATGCAAAGCCGGTAAAGTGACGCAAGTTCGAACCTTCATATACCTAGTTGTAAATATTTTTACATACGTGGCGGTAAAATACTTCCATCCTAATTGTCTTAGAAACAGTTTTTGTGACAATGAGTGACACGTAGTAGTAGTATAGTCTATGTACAGTCACGAGCAAAAATATTTACACATTCACTAAAATTCGAAAGCAATTTCCTTCTAGGGTATTGATTTAAATGTCGAAATATTTTACTAATCACTAAAGTATGTGTTAAATGGCTAAGTTAGTACAACATCTTATAACTGTAATCAATCAATAGTTTCAGAGAAAATCGTTGTTGAATTTTACTAAATGTGTACAGTCAGCGTCAAATGTATCACAGCGGATATACTGTTCATAATTATCTGAGCAACTAGGGAAATTCAACATTACCTCTGCGATACAAAGGATGATTTAGAATTAACACCATACATCTGCTTGCAACTGCACCAGGCAGCTGTCATTCTGACATTAGGATGTAGGAGAACGGAATGTAAAGGAACTGTGTGGAAAGGTATGTAAATGAGCAAGTGCGACAAATAGATGAAAAGAAAGGGAAGACAGAGGATATGGAAGATGGCGGATTGAATAGTTTGGCAGAAAGACGTCAGACGTGAGAAGAGGGTGTGTGTTTTAAAAGAAATATTTTATAGAAAGAATTAGTACAGTTACAAGTTACTGTTTACGTATACAATTTTTATGAATGTGGCCCTATCCTACATGTATTTTATCCGAATTAGATAGGTAGTTTAATTTTCCTAGTTGCTCAGATAATTGTGAACAGACAGTCTATTCGCTCCGATATATCTGATGCTGACTGTACATATTGATGCTCGTGACAGTACTTATCCCATTATAAATCAGTAATAGATTTGTAAACGTACACCTGGGTACAGTCAGCAATGAAAGTAGCTTAACACGATGAAATCTACAAGACGCTTAAACATATTTATTATACGAACTTACTGACCTGACTAGACCATTATTTTTATAGTAAATCTATTGAAAAGTATTGGTGCTGTGACGTTTTCTAAACGTGGCGGTGTTCGGCGACTTTCGTTGCTGACCGTACCACAGATTTTTTTATAGTAATTAAGTACCTTCTTATTGTAATATTTTTTTTGTGTGTGCTCGGGTGTTTTTTTACGAATATAGTTTTCTTTCTTTCTCTCTTTTCTTTTCATTACCTTACTTCCAGGAATCCAAAGAGAAATCGCAAAGAATGTTCTTCACTCGTCCCGGGAGATCGGCACTCAGGGCGTGTTTTACTGCGGGAACGTAGACTTCGCAGACTCCTGGTACTCGGTGCTGGTGCAGTTCTCGAGGACCAGCTCGGAACCATGCACGCATGCATACCAGTTCGCCTGCAAGAATTCCTGTGCGACTGGCATCAATAGGCGCGCGATTGCTATAATTTTTACATTGGAAGATGAGTAGTGAGTATTTAAGAGTTTTTTAATTTAAGTTAAAATATATTTTTGTATTTTTAGGCATTTTTCATGAAAAGATTATTAAGTTATTTTAGTGAAGGAAAAATACGACCGCGGGCCGGATTCGAACCTGCGTCTTCTGGTTAAGTACACCAGACGCTATGACCGTTAGCCACCGCGAGTCCCACCCGCCTACTCGAAATTTGCCTTCACTAAAATAACAAGTTAAAATATGACCAGATATCCTGGCGATTTGTTTGTGTATTTACAGCTTTTACAGCAAGTGTCTAAAATGGAAAAAGTACTCCATGTTTAGAAATAAATATTAATTACAAGTTTTTTCTCAGTACCTATCAGTAAATAATTATTTATAATTAACTAGCTTTCCGCCCGCGGCTTTGCTTGCGTGGTTTCTCGGTATCTCTATATTCTATTTACTTTATACATTTCTAAAATAAAAGTAACCTAAGTCACTCCTTGTTACATCAGCTATCTGCCAGTGCAAGTCCCGAAAAATCGGTGCAGCCGTTTTAGAGATTAGCCGGAACAAACAGACAGACAGACAGACAAAAATAATAAAAAAAATGTTTTTTTGGTATACAGTACCGTGTATACAAAAAAGCGGTTATTTTAGTATTACAAATAGACACTCCAATTTATTGGCGGTTTATTGATATAATTATATTCAACATTTTATTTATATCCGCAGTGGCCGTGTCTATGGTCGTCAGAGGGTAGGTGCCAGGGTATGCGCTTGTCCGCGACGAGATATGCTGAAGGATGAGACAGCAGAAGGAGTCTACAAGAGTGGAAAGAAGAGAGTCCCCTCCAACCAGATTGAACAGCCAAAGACTAAGAAGATCAAGGTGGAAAACCTGATGGATTTCGACGACACAGTACATAAACTACCTCCAGTAAGTAAATTATAACCGTCGTATTCATAAACATATAAAATGACCTACGAATTTCTATATGTATAATGTGTTTTGTCTTCTTTTCCCTGTCACAAAATATCACATGTTAAAATAAGACAAAACAGATTATAGTTTTAAGAGGCTTATTAGACTTTTATATTTTAACTAGCTTCTGCCCGCGACTTCGTCCACGTGGAAGGCAGAAAGTCTCATCTCATGTGTTAGCACAGATAATAAACTATGTACCAATATTCATACAAATCCGTTCAGCAGTTTTGGAGTGACTGAGCAACAAACATCCATCCAGACTTTCCCATTTATTATATTACGTATAGTATTACTTATAGCGTTCCTTAATAAGCAGGCTATTTTATGTAAACATATTTTTTTCAACATACTGCCTCTATCAATTTGTTCACTATGAAAAAACTATCGAATTTATCACCTTTCTTGAACAATTATCCAAAATAATGATTACCATTGAACTGCTAATTACACAAAACACAGTAAAGAAATATATTAAGCTACATACAACGTATAGGCGATCAACTCATTTCGAATCTACTGAACGTAATATATTAGATAGATAATTTTCATCTGTACGCCATTTTAGGCTTATCAATGCGACCTTTGTTGAAAGAAGATAGCGATAATTGTTTGAAAAATTGATTGTTTATAAAAAGCTTTTCACCACGACTTCATACTCATAGAATTTAGAATTTAGTAGGCATATATTTTTTCAGAGAGTTAAAAATTAAAACCCAATAAAATGGACTGAAATGGGTAGCGATAATAAACAGCGTTTATTTTTTGCAAAATGAAGCAACAAAAACTAATGGATTTCTTTGTATATCAACCAATTTCCGTCGCATGCCATTTCACAATTTGGCGGTTTCACTTCGATAGATTATAATCTATCGAAAAATAATGCGTTTAATTGTAAGCAGTTGAGTTCAGAATCTATCGACAGTTTACAATCTTGCAAGATAGATTATAATCTTACGGTATTTGCAATTTTACAGTGACATATACAACATTTCATATTCCACCCATAGGAGCCACTGTATTATTAACAAATTATCTGAGCTAGTGACATACACACAAAACACATAGCTGTCGCCTGAGAAACATTTTTTCCTGAGGACGACACCGGCGACTTGCTTATGGTCATAGCGAAACATACGATCAGGAGATACTGCACGCGTTAAAATTTATGTAAATGGGATAAAAATGTGAAAAAATGAAGATGGAATGAAAAAATGAAATTCGTTGAAATACATCTCTATCAACGAAATGAATGAGTTCCTTGACCGTAGCAGCAATCTTACAAAGGTTTTCCGGTATGGTTACTACCCCATTCAATTCGGGAAATGGATCTTCGACGATTAAAAAACTTGTTCATGGAAGTTGCCACCTAAGTTAGTATCCATGTTCCGCATCAGATTCAATTTCTGTACCCGGGGCCGTCTACTCTAGTTCCTCGGGTTATAACGGATAGAGTCTGATAGAAATCCCCGCAAAATGAAACAGAAACTCTGCTCATGATGTGATCGTTCCGTCAGATGTCTTACAGTCCAATTGACGTCTTCCACGGCCTTCTTGTGCGCCGGCGTACACTCCTCCCAAACGATTAGACTGCACTTCACGTCTATATCCAGGTCGAAGAGTATCTTAAACAGTGTGGGCAGTTTTACCTCCAGGGATTAAAGTGGTGACACCTAGTGCTATTTTCCCTTGTCTTCGCTCTTCAGCTAGTAGTAGTCGTGTCAAAAAGGTCTTGCCTTGCCAAGGGCTTCCAGGAAAATGTTTCAGTGTCCTGTTAATTGGCACTTCCTAATATTTTGTCATAAGCAGACTCCTGTTGGCTGGCTACCCTTTTACAGGGGAAAACTCTTTTACTCTTCTTTGCTGTTTTGGGAAAAATGTAAATCGAGGAATGGGGTCACCTTTTTGTTCACTGTTCTTTTTTGTAATTTCTGTTTAGCTTTGTGTGTTTTTGTGTGCAATAAAGTAGGTATATAAATTATAATATATTCTACTCATATTTTTTTCCGATTTCTACTTTCTATGCAACCAAGCCAAATAGTATTTGGTTGATATTTAGGCTTTAAATTTTTAAACAGCGCCATCTATGATTTTATTCCAGAACAACCTGAGCTTCGGAAAAGATTAAATTTTAAATTTTGTGAATAAGTTATTTTCTGGGGTAAAATGTACCCTATGTTCTAAGTTAGACCTAAAGGAATACATCGGTGAAAACTGCATTCAATTCCATGCGGTGGTTTCCACGTGATGCGGGTACAAACATACAGACAGACAGACAGACAAAAATTCTAAAAAAAATTGTTTTGGCTTCTCTTGCTGTAATAAAGACCCCCGTGTTTATTTTTTCAATACCTTCAATGTACAGACATCGGCCTGTTACAATTTTATTATATGTTGAGATGAATATTTCTACAGTTTGTTCGAAATAAGTAAGCCGATCGGAAGTTAGCCGTTTTCAGGGTCGCGCAATTACAGTCGCGTAGTAAAGTGTTAGCGTTCGGAAACATATTCAAATAATTTCGAAAATAATTTGTTAACATTACGCTAAAATTGCTGGATTGCTATATTGATAAAATCCATACTTGAATTTTCACAAAATCATTAAATTGTCATTTAAATTTTAAATAGTCAACAGATTTACAAAACAGTGTTGCGTTTAGGCATTTTTCCGCAACAAGAAACAGGGACAAATCACACTGATACAATAACAATGAGAAATAACGAAAAACTAAACAACAATGACGTCAAAATAAAAACAACGCGTAGCACTTTTGGCACTGACTGTGTACTTGCACTGGGGGAGCGAGACAGAATTATGCATTAAACACTAAGGATTGAGTGAAACAGCGGCAGTACGACCGTCGCCTAAGTAATCGTGGTATTTTCGTATATGCGTTGTACTTTCTCCAGTAGTTCAATATCTTTGACAAAATATGGATTCCAGACTTGACATACTCAAGGATGGGCCTAATTAATGATTTATTGTTTTGCCTATTAGTATTATAGTATTTAATTAGTCATTGTACTTATTATTTACCCACGAGCCTTTATGCTTCAGCTTCTTCTATAACTTCAAAATTAATATAAAATGTATTGTCTTTTTTGTATTTTTTTGGCATTATCCGAGAGTCCCACCCGTTACAAACGTCACCTCAAAGACCCAAATTAAAAATGTGAAGGCACAATTCGACTAGGCGGGTGGGACTCGCGGTGGCTTAGCGGTCATAGCGTCTGGTGTACCTAACCAGAAGACGGAGGTTCGAATCCTGCCCGCGGTCGTATTTGTTTTTCACTAAAATAACTTAAAATGTATTGTTCTCAGTTACAAATCGTCGGTACCCGAGCAATGCTATGCGGCCTCAAGATTATGCAGGAAATGATGGAATTAGCAGCGCAGTGCCGACAGAACGATCCGGACGCCGTGGCACAATATGAAAAGCCCATCGCAGACTTAAAAGAATATATAAAAAATATAGAAACTCCCAAAACACCGCCCCAGTAATACTTTATAGCGAGTAAGTTCTTTTATATAATTAGTTACTATAAGAGTAATGACGTATTTTTATGTTTTTGATATGCCTAAAGCTATTTTTAGTTGCCACTTGGTTTTTTTTAAATGTAATCATCGTTGTTTTACAGCAGTGCCTTTTTATTAATAGATAATTGTGTGCCTTCTTTAAAACTCCGCCTTACTCCGTAGATTTGAAAACACAAATTATAGGTATCGACGTCGGGTCAATGACCGCAGTAATTAACGGTGTATATGGGTGAAGTACACTAGGCAAAATTTATAAGTAAACATTATAAGTAAACATTCATTTTATAAAAAAAATGTGCAGGATAAAAAGAAATAAAAACCGTAAAGATGGTAAGAAAACAAGCCAAATACAATAAAAACATAACTTTCAGTTGTTTCTTTGCTACAATAATGTTTGAAAAAAACATCATACACAGTAGCCAAATCATTGTTATTTTCCTGTATACTTATGTTATTCTGTCTTGTGTACTTTTAGATAACTTTAATTAGTGTATCGCCCATTCTTTGAATCGTATTTAACCAAATAGACGGTATGCCTATGTACAGTACAGTGGGTTATAGCTGATACCTGACCCACTTAGACGCCGCCGGCCCATCTAGGGTGGCTGACCCACCCTAGATGGGCCGGCTAGTAACAGCTATAACCCACTGTACAATAAAAAAAAGAAACTTTTTTATATAAACCAAATTATGGGCACTGCTTCTCTCGTTACCTCATAAATACTTTAACCAGTCTGGTCCCACCCTAATTAAGACGTATTTTATAAGTTAAAAATAATAAACATTAATTTTGTGCCAATTCTTATGAGATTACGAATTAATGACAATATTATTTTTTCTACAATGTCTATTGTGATTTTATATTATACTTTGGTCAATAATATTTTATTAAATATTTAGCCCAACACCAATAATTGGTCTGCCTTCTCTCGGCATTAGAAGGCTCGCACAAAATACGGTTGACAGCAAATTTAAACAGCGAGATTTTTATTTTAAAGATTTTGTTTTTAGTTTATGAATATTTTAAACTATTTTAACAATTGAGGTGCCAAAATCGCTTCAATTTAATTCATTCCGTTAATCGCTTAATGAGAGAGATTAATTATGGTGATTGGCGGCATAGTCCGAAAGTGCTTTAAAAAATCCAAATACCTAAACAGATGTACCATTATTGGCTTTAAATAAGACTGATTATAAATACATTTGGTGGTGGCCATACACAGGAGTAACAACAAAATTACATAGTTTTTTTTAACTTTACACTTAGCAGAATAAATATGTACAATATTCAAGAAAAAAACTTTATGGTGCGTACTTAACGGTGATGTATGTTTCACAAATAGTTTTAACCTAGCACGAATTTTAACTTCTTAGAATCTACAAGTACACACGGCTACACATCAAGCTATAAAAAACTAGTTTTGACTGACCTCCCATTGTAAAGGTTTTCCGTACAATTTAAGGCCAGCCTATATTGGTTTTGTATAACTTCATGTGTAGCCGTGCGTACGAAAAGTTATTTGGCGCTTATTTCGAAAATCATGCGTGAGTTGAAATGCTTGAGGGACACAGTATGTTTTGCGATGAAACAGCCTATATACTCTATAACTGATACAATACTCAATGTGCAGCAGCTGGGTAATTTAAACATCAATATCTTTCTGTCACAATGTCACAGTATGTATTAACATATTTATGTTGCTGACTGTACATCCATACTTTTAATATTATACGAAAATAACTCTTGTCTATCTGTTTGTTACCTTTTCACGGGAAAAGCCTTTTGGGATACGAATGAAACCGCGGGCAAAAACTAGTACGCACGGCTACACATCAAGCTATGCGATTCTTATATTGCGCTGGCCTCTTATTGTACGGGAAGCGTATACAATGCGAGATCAGCTTAAACTGGAGCTGAATAGGTTGACATGTACCCATGTGTACAATATAGAATATAAGGTTAAAAAGTACATTTTGTTAAATATTAAAAATACTTGAGTTTTTTTGTTTTTTTTAGGGTATCATGTTAGTTGACGCTAGAAAAATAAGTAATCATGCCTTTAAACCACATTTGTATCTTGTAAACTTGACTATTATTACAATATTCCATAAATATGTACAATTTTAGTTAATTTATTTTATTATTTGTTGGCAAACTGTACGAGTATATAAAAATATATTTCATTGGCTGGGGTATTTTTGGCTATAAATACATATATACATTTAAGTGAAATAATATGTTGTATAGACTATACATACATATCTAATAATTGCACTTGAATCTTGCTCAAGTATGCCTAGTTATAGTAAATAATATTAGTAAATTTGTGTAATTGTCACCAAACATGCTCAAAATATACTAAGCAATGTACAAGTGCAAATAAATTTAAAATAATTATGGAATTTAATCTTTGCTTAGTACATTATTTTAGTTGGTCACAATGGAGTCTCCCAATGTGACATACAATATAACTAATATTGTATGTCTCACTCACTTTTTTTCATAAATAGTATTTTTATTATATCATATTATTTTAAATTCTTGTGCCATAATTTGATGTTATACTAAATTCAAAATTGTTCAAAGTTTATGAGTCCCATGTAATATTGAAATTCAAATAAAATATATTTTTATAAATATTGCGAAATTTATTATATTGAAGTGTATAAGTGCACTTCTTCTAAGTTTTATTGTGTTCAAAATTTTGAATGTTGTTGTTATAAGAAAGATAGTATATACATATATATATATATATATTATAAGATACATTGTGGTTAGATTATACAAAGCTTATTTCTCAGTCAGCGGAGACAAGACAAGTGATCTATTTGAATTTTCGTAAATTGTACCTATATTAACCCAGTGTAAGTACAACCTCAATATATCATATTTACAACTTCGTACTTAAACATTTACTTAAAATCGTTATTGTAGTTATATACCTACTTAAGTCCAAAATTTTTTAGGGAATTATGAAGATTGTGTGAATATTTGAAGAATTGTTAAAATTTTATGTAGTAATTGTTGCTCTTAGTACCACAATGAACCCAGAATGTGATAGGTACAATTTGCGAAAAAACAATTAGAATTTATTAGATTGCCTTGGGCTAAGTGAGTGTCAGTCTTAAAAAACTCTTATGTAATAGTGCATTTATGCAATGCATTTTGGAATTGATTGTTGCTTTGAAGTTTAATATCGTGAATATAATTGAGTACAACAAAAGTTGTTTTGATAAATGTGGATTATTTTAATTTTTTTATTTGACTCTATTACCATAAGATTTGATTTTTTATAAGTATTTTATAATTTCATTTTTAAATAATTGTAATTTTGTGGCCTTTTAAAATAATTGAAGGAACAAAGACCAATAAATGTTTAAGAAATTCTTTGTTTTTATTTTTCCCCTACAATTACCTTAAATTTCGTGAATTTTGTCCAGATGTATCTCCCAGAGCCACATATTAGCGAAATTAACCTTTCTTACTTTAGAAATATAGCAGTTAGAAAAAGAAAATAAATATATTTTAAATTGGACTTTTTATTTTGATAAATGCCAACTGATAATCTTAAAATCTACAACAGTTTTAAATGACCTGTCACTTTATCAATAACATCTTTAGGTGCGGGACCAACACCGAGAACTGTGATTGAATTAGGAGCAATTTGTGTTCTACCAGCATCCCTAATTAATGATGTGATCAGACCCATCTTCTTGGCATTGTCTGTGATTTGTTTGATTTCATCCAAAGAGTCTGTTTTTAGTGCTACCTTGGCTTGTCCGGTGTACTGCCAAAGTTTTAAGCCATCGGGGTCTCTCCGCTGAGCTTTCTCGAAGGCACCAACAGCTGCATGGCTACATTGAGCAGCAATCTTTCCTTTGCTCATGTTGAGGTCTGTTCGTACTACTAGAACTAGCTTGTATTCAGAGTTTGAAGCAAACTGCAAAAAAGAAATTTAACATAAGATAAAGCAAATGGTATAGTTTGAGAGAGGCCTATACCCAGTATTGGTACGCACAGCTACACACCAAGCTGTACAAAATCAGATTATGCTGGCCTCTTATTGTATGAGAAGCCTATACAATGCGCGATCAGCTTAAACTGGATTTGTATAGGTTGACCTGTAGCTATGTGTACAATGAGATGATATTAAATTAAATCAGTTGTTTCATATTTAAATAAATATTGAAGATAAAGTTTATTGATGTTTTAAAGTAATATAGTCAATTATTGATTTGTTAAATGTATGAATGCTATACTAGAGATCCGGGGTTCTATCCCAGGTTAAGCAGAGATATTGTGTAGTTCCATGGAGTTCTGTTTAATGGCAATAGGCTGATCCCCTGTGACATGGGACGGAACATGGAACTAACCAAAAAAAACTTATCTTAGTTGTTTAAAAGTAAAACTAACTTACCTTTTTTACAGCTTTTTCAACATTAGAATATGTTGAGAAATACCTTTTTAGTGCAAATAGTGAAATACCGATACACAGGCCACAGCCTAGGCCGGTAAAGAAAGACAGATTCAGCTCCATTTTCTGTTTTGATGAAATGATTGCGTCTTTAACTTTAACTTTTATTGACGAAGTGTAGTTTTTTTAGTTATTTGTGTGCAATAATTTCACTCTATTTTATTCATAACCTCAATAATTCTCAAATCAACAAACCGAACTTGCACTTTGCAGTCTTGCCGTTTTGAGTTTGACGTTTGACACAAATGACAATCACTGACAATGATATTGACATATATTGATATATTCTTTGATGCCCTTTTCTTTTAATAAATATAGTTTAGCTGTTAGTCTAGTTTAATTTATCCATCAATAAATAATACGTACTTGAATTTCCACTTACAGACACCAGTTATTGACAGTATTTCAATTACTCCAGCAGTGCGTTCCAATTAGCGCCCACAAGAATTAAAAAGCTCCTTTAGGACGCGTTCCACTTGGCGATCGCAACGATCAAAACGCTCCTTTATCAACGGCTAAAGGAGCGTTAGCATGTGGACAGCGGTCGCTGTGGTCGCGGCGATGACGTCACTCATGACTTACGCCCACGCGACGTCCACGACGACCCATTTAAAAAGGTGGGTCGAAGTGATCGTTGAGAAAATGCTAAACTCCGTTCCACTTGAATTTACGACGTAACGAAGTAACGCTCACGAGCAAGTCGAACGGGAAAAACTGCGGTCGTGAGCGTGATCGTTATGATCGCCAAGTGGAACGCGTCCTTAGTCGTTCCACTAAGCGACCGAGGTCGTTGCGATCGAGGCGAAAACGTCACTTATGACGTCATGACTTTCGCTCACGCGACGACCCATCTAAAAAGGTGGGTCAAAGTGATCTTTGAGAAAATTAGCGGCTTTTTCAAAATTCAAATCATCAAAGATGGCGACCATAAAACTTACAGTTTGTTCGAAATAAGTAAGCCGATTGGAAGTTGTCTGCAAGTGGCTTAGAAGTGGTAAATTTTAATAGAAAGAGTCGGTGTGAAGATAATTAGAGTCGTATAAGTTCCAGATTTCTAATTATTTTGTTTACTGAATTCGATATTTATGTCTTAAAACACTTAATTAAACGATTTTATCACCACGGTGGTTCGGAACGGCTAACTTCCGATCGGCTTACTTATTTCGAACAAACTGTACGTTATTTCATGTGTAAAGAGATATATTAGTAGAAGTGTATGCTAAGTGGAACGCACCCCAAGAGGTCCTCAGATTATTGGCAAAACTGGCATCATGTGATCATGTTTTGAGTAGAGCGTGTTTGGGCGCCAAATTCAATTTCTTTTGGTAATTAAAAATGTTTAAATGGTTTAATATAAAGTTTTAAATAATACCAAAAATGTCCATGTTGTGTATAGATACACCAAAGGCAGTGTCGAATGAGTTGGTAGAGTAGAAAATCAGTCATATTTAGTAGAATTAATATGAGTCAGTTCGACGGATCTTTATTTTGATTGCTAAGCAACGACTATTGTTATGTTGACGTGATCTTATATATCTGAATTTGCGTAGGTTTTTAATTTGTTACAGAGGTATAAAACAACCTTAATCATGAAGAAAACAAAGGATTTGGCGCCCATCGCCATCCCACATGGACCACCAGTAGAATCTACTACAGAATACTTCAAGTCTATGATGGAAAGCACCACAATGGTCAAGTGAGTGGTCTTATAAGCGGCTGCCATCAGAACTCTGCAACCCAATTTTTGGGTAACACCGATATGATAAGAATAGACTGGTAGTCAGGGTTTCTTGTCTTCTAATATTTTTAAAGATGTTCGCATGACAACCGGTGCCGACCAAAGGTTCATCTTGCGTTAGGAGTGGTCAACCATTCATACTCAAGCGCACGCGCAGCTTAACCTTGTAGGTAGACTGATCAGCGTAACATACCATCACGCCTGTATTCCCCGAAGGGTTAAGCTAAGGTGTACTAATGTACACCAACATTTCGCCGGTATGTTTAGGGCCCATGTTATAGGTTGCGAGTCTCTTGCCACTAAACCGGGCGCAAGTCCAGACTCCGAGCTGCTACTGAGAATTTAATAGAAAAACCCAATAACACTGCTTGACCTGGGGATCGAACGCAGGACCTCAAGCGTAGCAGTCGCGCTTAGGACCAGTAGACTAATGAGGTAGTCCACTAGGCAACTGATCAGCGTAACTATTACTTAATCACAAACACCTCTAACATGCTTCCCAAAATAAAATACCGTTTGGTTACCGATAGATCAGATACTGTTTCTTTCTAGAAAATATCCAGTATGGGATGTGGCCCGCCCTACGCCTCAGGTACTGATGGAGCAAGCTCGCCGCGACCTCATGGACGCGGACGCAAAGCTGCTGGAGAAACGTGAAGAAGAGAAACAAAACCGAATTGTCATGGACGCCAAGTGGCAGGACTTGAGAATGAAAGAAGTTCTTCTCAAAGAGTCTTTTATCAGCTTTAATAAGGTACAGATTGGTGGTGGTGACTCTTACACGAATATAAGTTATGAAAATAAAACTTTTTGCAATGAATGCTGTTAAGGATTCGATACGTCAATAACACACCAATCATCCCTTGTTCTTGGTGTCATTAATCTGGAATTCTTTTTATACCATTGTTTGTATACACTCCATAATCAAACTTTCAATTGAACACAGTTTATTAGAGAGAATCAAGAAAAGCGTGATCGAGCTGCGCGTAAGATGAACGCTGACTTCGATGTCCTAGAACGAAAGACTAAAGAGACCGAGGCTATGAGGCAGAGGGTTATAGAGATGGAGGAAGTAAAGAAACTTATGGAACAGCAAGTGAAGGATTATACTATATATGAGGTGGGTTAGAGATCGCATTAAGAACACTTTTGTACACTCCTTATCAGAGAAAGATCTAATACACACTTCGGACACCTAAGGATGTCTTGCATCTTTTGGACTTTATTATAATTTTGTTTGATGTAAAACAGGACTATCTCATGTCGGTGGTACATAATTATCCCGAATTCAAGCAACCTCTGGACGTGCTCAATCGTTATGAAGCTCTCGGTGAGTACTTGTTCTATTTATCAGATTCGCTGGCGGTATACGGAGAATACCTTTAGCGAAAGCGACATCGTAGGACCTCCAAATAAATTTCTTGAATCGCGCATAAAACTTGAGTTTCGACTTACTAACGGCATAATAACACTGTGACATCGCATTGCCGAGATCATTTTAATGAAACCTCTTTTGCGTTAAACTTATTTAGCAGATAACAAAAGAATGGGAGACAGTCAGGTATTGAACGTAGGGAGGGGCGAAGAGAAGCTGTTTTATCAGTAGCACAATTTGTTACTTTATGACTCAATGATAAGTGGGAATGTTCCATGTACAAAGCCGCGGCTAAGTCAACGCTGGCTGAGCGTCAGGAGAGAGACCTGGAGATGTTGGAAAATGCGCGCCAGGAGATCGCGTCCCTCACAGAGGAGAAGAAACTCTACATCATGGGACTAAACAACACACTCGCTAATCTGAGGGTAATTAATTATCTTCAAGTAGTTTACATGAAAAAAGAAATTGAGCGTGTCCTTACCGCATATTCCAATAGCAAACTAGAGTTTGTGCTATCCTATACAATGCTGTGCAAAATCAGATGCGACTAATCTTGGCGCTTACATTTTTTTGCACTGCTTTCCCCTAGTATCATTCTGTTTCGCTAATGTCCTCAGTCCATTTAGCTTTGTTATTAATTTCCTAAAGCCGATTGTGACAGTTGGCCGAATTTTTTTTTAATAAAGATTAGCAAAACTATTATTTTAATGACAAAATTCTTAGCTTATCCTGATTGAAGTGTTTTAAGTAAAGCGAGTAATTTTGTCCCTTTCGCAGTGGCGCTATGACAAAATTCGGAATAGAGTCCTAAAATGGGAGTTGGCTCTGAATCGACTGAAGGAGACTGCGGCTAGACGTCACGTGGAGCTCTGCCACGTCCGAGCCGCCATATGGAGCTTGTATGTCAAGATTTGTAAGCAAAAAGGTCAGATAAGGAAAAGATCTACTAATCTGATATTTAGAAGGATCGCTTTTTTTCGCGCATACCTTTGCATGCCGATTCTCTGCCTCAGCTGTCGCGTATATTCCAAAATCCATGAAGGATGTGAGTAAACGAGGTTTAGATCGGTCTGTTAGACCGATCTTTCCTGCCCTTGGCAAAGACGGATTGAGGATCTTTGGTCTCGTATCTTTATACGAAGGATGGATCGTGTGAAAGACGATATGTGGACGAGCTAGGACCTATGTATGATTGAAAAAGGAGTGAATAAAGATATGGGATACGGCTGATGTGGATGAATATAATAATAGGATACGCTGCTCACCACAAATAAATTGAACAGACGTCTGTGATAATCATAATGTTTCGCCAAGGTTGCATAGTATTATATCGAATGTTCTTTGTAAAGGTCTTTCTATCGACGTACCAACGAACGACTTCGAACAGCAACTGGTCGTCATCATGAGAGCATTGCTAGAATTGCGCAGGATTTACAGGATCGCTCAGAGGAGGTCCAAGGAGAAGTAAGAATTTTAATTATTATTTGCTGAGTACTCGCCTGATTTAATATATGGAGAATGAAGGTTAAAATGAAAATATGTACGTAACCATGGCACATCGTAAATATTGTCTATGTATATCACATTTTGTCCTGTAAACAGTGGACACGCCAATTAGGTAACATAACGCGTTACTATCATTTTCCGGTAAAGTCTAATTTTCAATGTTATTCAAGCAAAGGTAGACGAGTCGAGATGTGTGGCCCCTCCAACCAAAGGTAGAATTCTCCGACCTGGCTGGCCAAAACCCGATCAGGCGTTTGTATATTATTTGTGTTCAGTTACGCGGATTTGCACTATCACCGACGATATGCAAGTTGTACGGTTACGGCATAGGGCGTCGGACTTGTGATCATGTCATTGTGGTTGCGGTTCGAAACCCACCCGTTGCACCACCGACGTGAAATCACTCGTAACACAAACATTTAGCTTAGCACGAGGGGTTAACAAGAATACTAGTAATATGCGACCCACATTGCTAGTAGGTACCTACCTAAGCTTTTTTTTAAAAAAAAAATAATGTTAAAACAATTAAGCGGTTTTAGCTTCGGAACGGCAAATTTCAGACGAGCGCAGTTATTTCGAACAAACTGTATTATGCCTTTAACTTTTTTTTTTTACTTTCAGAGACGCTGAATCAGCCGAAGCATAGGCGAAGATTGACCTTATCATTAAAATATCTATTATCTACCTGGCTCCTGAGATTCCAATGGTATTGCCATGTTATCGAAATTAATTTCATTTATTATACTTATGTTAAAATGTTTGTAATTTTTTATTTATTACACGTTCAATAAATGTTTAAAAAGATTTTTGCTTTTTTTCACTATCCGTGAAACTTCCAAGACTGCGTCATACTATTTAGATTTTTTTTGCACCTATATATTTTGTAGGTCATCAAAAGACCTACAAAAGAAGTGTAGGTACAGTGGGTTATAGCTGTTACCTGACCCACCCTAGATGGGCCGGCGGCGTCTAAGTGGGTCAGGTAACAGCTATAACCTACTGTACCTTATACTAGATCTCACTAATAGATTACGTCCCACGTAGGTAACAGGGGCGAGCCTATTGCCATTACTGGGAAATAGTAAGAAAATATCCAGTAACCTGGGTGACTTTTAGTTTAGGTTTAAATTTTTTTATGATATAAATATCCACTTTTTTTTCTCCTACGTCCCTTTAATAATGAGTTGTGGTAGATACCAGGTCCTTACTAATCCTTCTACGCGACCGAAGTCGCGTGTGGAAAATAGTTAAGTGTAACTAATAACAAACTATTTGAAAACTAAGTTCAAGTACATGCCAATTAGCTGTTCTACATAATTGGATCTCATTTTGATAGTAATTATAAAACAATTTAAATTAGCGAAGTTTTAAACGCTTCTTGTTAATCTTTATGAGCTATTCTGTGACCATGGTACACGTGGCGAAAGGGTTAAATTCCTAGTTAACATTTAAAAAAGAAATCCACTACAAACTTTTTGGGTTATTCACAACTTGGTCAGACATCATTGTCACCAATTAAAGTTAAGGGACTATTTTGGAATCATCGTATTATATAACCTACTTATACAGATAATCTTGCAAAACGTGCAAAACATCCGGCAAGATGGAGTGATGATCTGCTATAGGTTGCTGTCGGAAGCGAATGCGACAAGCCGAGGTCAACGTCAAATGTCCCACATTAGGGGAGGCCTATGTCCAGCAGTGTACTCTGTTATAGGCTGATGATAATGATGATTAAACAGATAAAAAAATGTGTAAAAATCTTTTACACTTTTTTGGGATATGTAATTCTCTTTTTCTTGAAGGGTTGTAAGAATAATAAATAATCCTACTAATATTATAAATGTGAAAGTTTGTGAGGATGGATGGATGTTTGTTACTCTTTCACGCAAAAACTGCTGAACGGATTTTGATGAAACTTTACAGTATTATTGTTTATACATCAGAATAACATATGGGCTTTAATTTATAACGATATTTTGGGAAATTCCCACTGGATTGGGAGAAATCTATTCCACGCGGACGAAGTCGCGGGCAAAAGCTAGTGTTGTAATAAAGTGAATACGTAGATTTGCTACTTGTACTTATTTACGGTTTTTGACGTAAAAAAGATACCCAAATACCTGTAAGTGTACCTATACAATTCTGATACACATATTTCTAAGATCTTTATCATAAACGAATTCGGGAGGCAGACGACAATATAATATAAATGACCGTGATGTATTTACACCTCAGGCCCAACAAGATGAAACAGTATCCTACAGCAATAGCTGGTGGAAATCTATATTCTTTGCCTACCCCAATGGGCATAATAGTAGATATGTATGTGGGTATTTCAAGCCTAATATTTTCTCTCCGTACCGTGTAATAGCACCTTTAAACAATCCAAGAGCATATAAGTTCTAGCGGGAGCTCAATAAATCAAAGTTCATTCGAAGCTTCGCGAGGTCACATCAAAAATGTTACCATTTAAACCTGAATCGAATCTAAACTCTGAGAAGTCGAAGCGCTTCATATACTACATCGAAACTCCATTGAAGATAGTAGGATGTTGGGAATTATTCCCAAAATCTAGTAATCAACGACAGATAATCATCAACGAAATGTATTTGGGGACAGTACTTTTTGTCCTAACTCATATATCTATGGCGTTAACTGTACATCTGTATACAGAATGGCAAGATATCATGTCTAGTTTGGGAACTATAGCTGATTCTCTACCTCTGCTAGTCTCCTTGATAATTGTTGCGTATTTTGCGATGTATAGAAAAGATTTGTATGAATTGCTAGAGTATTTGGACGGTAATTTTAAGTACCATTCGGCGCGGGGTCTGACGAATATGACAATGTACCAGAGTTGCATGACGGCACGGAGGTTTGGGAGAATCTATACGGCTTGTACTATGTTCAGTGTCACTATGTATGCTACATTGCCAGTTATTATTCACTGTGAGTTGGATTTTGATTTTAAAAACCTAGCTTGCGTACAAAATGTTTATTATGTATATGTCAAAGGGTGGGTGAGCAGTGGTAGCCAAATAGTAACGGCTGCGACTTTCGAGTTGTAGGTCGTGGTTCCGAACCCGGCGCTTTAGTTTGTGTAAATTATTTCATCATTCTTGGGCGCCAAATTCAATTTTGTTTTAGTTTCTACTAAAACTTTTGTTTTAAAATCGTTATCGAAGAAGATTTCGGTATATAATTGACACCAAAATCACGAGTAATCACTCAATTTTGCCTAGAACGATATCCGAACAATTTGCGAAATAACAAATAAAAAGAATTATATAATTTGTTTTATTTCGTTAGTATGGACCAAAGAGCCAATCCAGAGTTGGATCTACATGGACGTGACGCGCTCTCCGTTTTATGAGTTTGTGTTTCTGCTCTCTTGTTTGGCGCAGTTGTACGTTGGACTGGCTATGGGACAATTCGGTAAGAAATATTTTTTCTTCACGTGTAGGTAATGTAAGAAACTAACCTAGCCTAAAATTTCACCAGTGCAGTTCCTAGAGGTAAAATTTTGGACCTATAGAATTTTAGAAACACATTATTAATTATGTGTTATACACCTACACAGTGTCACAGAAGGGAAGTCATTTTCCGTACTAACGTTACTTCGTTATCGTGGAAGATTTTGGTGTAAAATTGAGGTATCAGGCAAAATTTTTTATTTGCACCAAAATCATAAACGATTATTAACAACAAGTGTTCAATTGCGAATAACTGATAGTTCAGTTTAGCCTGTAAAGCAGAGGTGGTTGATATGCTCTCCATGGATCTCTGATACCACAAGGCAGCCGTGTCCTAAAAAATTAACAAAAAAAAAGAATCAATTCTTACTTGATTTCAACAGGAGTCTTCTTCGCCTCAAATTCGATCTTGATCTGCGGGCAGCTGGACCTCTTGTGTTGCAGTTTACGCAACGCACGCTACACCGCGTTGCTGCAACATGGCATCAAACACGCAACACTTGTTGCAACACACGCCGCCATACAAAAGGACGAGAAACACAGTTACATCTACAACGTACCGGAGATTAAGGAGTCTGCGTATCATTATGACGAGAAAGAGGTGTGAAAAATACTCTGACACTGACATTTCGCAACTAAACAGTTGGCATATTTTATCGAACTACCCTCATAATGTTTGATTACTCGTTTTTAATTCAGCAATTCCCATTCCGACCCAAAGTGACCGGAACAATAGATTTTAAATTATTATGTTTGAACTTAGTAGAAAATATAGATGATCATACAATTATATTTTTTTTGTTTTAGACTAACACTTTCACGGATGTCAAAACTCAGTTTGGTACGTATTTTATGACCTTAAGTGGTTGATAATTTGATAGAGGCCTGACACTAATCCCTACGGAATACTGATGATTGCAAACCCACCTTCGTTACCATAATGTTAGCTATATCATATATAGATATACCTTAAACACTAGGTAAAGTATTGACACGGTTAATTTGATTTTGGTCGTAATAACACTTGATAGAAATAGTTTGTCAACAACTGCTTATCTTTATTATATTTTAGCATTCAATATTGCGAAATGTTCACAAAGATATGAATTTTCTAATTAAAGGAAATTTCCAGTGAAAGAGAAATTTGTTTTTTTTTTATGGTATAACTCGGCAAACGAGCAGGCGAGCTACCTGATGGTAAGTAGTCATCGCCGCCCATGGACATCTGCAAAACCAGAGAAGTTGCAGATGCGTTGCCGAGCCTATTTAGGGAAAGGGAGGGGAAGGAGAAAAGTAGAAGGAAGGGGATGGAGGGAGGAATTGGGCCTGGGAATCTTAGGCAGGGTTTGAACCTGCGTCTGTCTGGTTAGGTAAGTACACCAGACGCCTTGACAACTAAGCTACCGAGACCACTGCCTGTGAAGACGTGAAATGTGGAAGAGAAATTCGACATCACAGGCAGTGGTCTCGGTAGTTTAGTTAGCAAAGCGTCTGGTGTACTTAACCAGAGAACCTTTTATAATAATACTAATTATCTTATCATAATAATTCTTCAGACATCTACGGCTCTGAGTACGATGCTGCGACGTTGGAAGCACTTCGCCATTGCGCGTCTCTGTGCCAAGTGGTTAATAACTACAAGAAGATGTTTGAGAATTTTGTGTCCCCGCTCCTGGCTCTTAGAGTGGTTCAGGTCACGCTGTATTTGTGCACGTTGCTCTATGCTGCTACACTGGTGAGGGGCATAAAAATTCTTCTTATATCATGAATAGTATCACGTCTGTATTCCTCGAAGGATTAGATAGAAGTATACTATTTTACTGACAGTTCGACGGTATGTTGAGGTCCTACAACACAATTTAGTATTACCATAAACAAGGTAAAAACTCAATCTCTCGATGTAACTGAGACCATTTAATTATTTATTAACTCCTCTTACTTTTCGAAGTCATGTGCGTAACATGACTTCGAAAAGTAAGAGGAGCGATTGGACGGACATGCCATGGATTCAAACTCAAGAACTTCGACTTGGCAGTCCAATGGTTTAAACTAATCAAGCAATTCTTTCAACTGTATATCAAGTGGGTATTTTTTAAATAAAAATGTCCGTCAACTTAGATCTTTTGCGAATTCTTTATCATTCATATTATTTGCAGAAATTCGACATGATAACTGTGGAGTACTTGGCGGCAGTGGCGTTGGACACTTTTGTCTATTGTTACTATGGAAATCAGATCATTTTGCAGGTATGGCGGCTATATTCATATTTTTCACAGCATTTAGTAAGGAACAGTTTGTTCGAAATAATTCGACTTGTCTGAAGTTAGCCGTTCCGAACTGCCGCGCTGGTAAAATCAGTCTATTATTTTGAAATACAGTATAGCTTGAAGCTAAAAATTTGGCAATATTTGACTTTGCTTTATTGGATCTTTTTCACCACACGTGTTTCCAATACAGTTGTCAACATTCCTTTGAAGGACTCCCAATAAGTAAGTAGATATTAAGTAGACAGATTCGCGAAAGCTGTAAAGTTCGTTCGAAATTATTTTTATTTTTTATTTTATTTTATTTATTAGGGACAAAAAAACAGTTACATGTTACAAGTGATACAATGAGATTCTTAAAGTTAAGTAGGTAAACATATAACCCACACCATTGTCCACGCATTAATTTAAGAAATAAAGGAAACGGAAGCGGATCTATACTTAATTTTATATCATTCTAAGTTTTTAGCGAAATATTCAATATTAAGTTAAGATTTGGAGGAAAGTACACTTATGGCCAGTGTTTTAAATTTTTTATTCGAAATATTGAAAATATCCAAGTCCATGAAGTGTGCGTTATAAGTTTCCACAAGACGGCGAAGAGGTACTCATACCCCGGCATTAGTTTTACAAGAATCCATATGGAATAATCGGGGCACGCGTGCCTCCCTTCTTATAACAGTTCTAAGCACCACGTAACATATTTTATTCGTGATATCAATGCAGTCATATCTATTGTTACACAAACCATGCAGCATAATTGCAATCAAATTGAAATTGTGAATTTATAGTCAGAGTCAGTGGTTCGTGCACCCTGATTATCACATATAAAATATCGTAGAAAGTATCGACAGCCTGTTCGGCGGAGAGATCAGAGAGTTCCTTCCCCCAGTCAATTATTCCAAGTTCTGCTTCGATATCGGGATAGTTGGCTTTATGATAGTTATATCTAGGCATCGATCGGTGTTTCATGGGAGTAAATTGCATGTCGAGAAATGCCATGATGGAAAAAGTGGGGTGGTGGGTATCAGGCTCTAGTAGTGAATTACAAGATACGCTTTGACAGTCCGCGTTAGAAATAAATAAGTCAAGTATTCGCCGGAAATTATTTTTGCACTTGTTGTATTGTAAACTGTTATTTGAAGACATAAAGTTAGATATAAGCTGACCGCTTGAGTTTGTAGTGTTAGCCACCAAGTAATCACCCTGGTCTAACCAGTTGATATCGGGCAAATTGAAGTCACCAACGATAAAGAAGGAGTTGGTAGTCGAGTCATTTGCAAAACATTGTAACATGTCTAGGTACTGCTCATATATTTCACTATGCGTACGCGGCGGTATGTATGCTGCACTAATGAAATTATGATTGTTTGACCGAGATGATGGTAATCGAACCACAACCTGTTCAACATCAGCATGAATAAATTGTGACACTAACCTGGGTCGTAGCTCACGAAGTACGGCTACTAAGACACCCCCACCTTCACGTTTTTTTGTTGCTAGTCGATTGCGGTCACATCGGAAGACTGTATAGCGGTTATCAATAAACTCATCGTCATTAATGCTAGGAATAAGCCAGGTTTCAGTAAGTATGATCACGTCATAGGAGCACGACATAATGTTCATATATAGTGTGTGCAACTTTGTACGAATTCCTTTACAATTCTGATAATAAATCACAATATTGCTAGTAGACATTGATAACGGCACCCAACATATATTAATATAGTTATTTGAAATGTTCTGGAATATAACATGACCCTGAATGTAATAGAATAAAATTGGAATAAGTTTTTCTTATAATACTGACTAACACAATTCGTAACTTTTGCTGATGACTTTTGTAGTTTAAGTAAGCAAATAGCCATTGTTATTAATTATTCATATTATATATCATATATATAATATGAATAATTAATAACATTTCTTATATATTTCTCATTACATAAAACTGCCGATATAAAATTGAACCTAAAACAATAGTATAATGTATAAACACAGAAACAAAGATAAAAGTAAATAACGCTTTTACAAATAAAATCACCATGCATGCATAGTGTTCAGGAAAATGAAAAATTGAAGTATTATATCGAAATTGGTAAAAAGATAGTTTTTTAAGCACACGTTTTATTATATTCAGTAAGCTTCTTGAGATCACACTCGGAACGTATAGCGAAGGCCGAGATACCGTCTTTCTCGCGCACAAGTATGGTAGCGTTCTTAATCCACACATATTTAAAGCCATGTTTTCCGGCGATTTCTTTACATTGACGAAATAACGCCTTGTTTTTTAATGTCAGGTGTTCGTTAATATATACCGATACCGCAGCGCCTGACATTCCTAGTTCGTCAGATTAAAAAATAACTAACGCCAAATAACTGCGCGCGTCTGAAGTTAGCCGTTCGAAACTGCCGCAGAGCTAATGACTGTTTTTTATACATAAAAATAGAAATTGGTAAAGAAATTAATCACGAATGCGAAACATATAATTATGACCCCAACTGTCATTACACCGACTTATTATATTATAATTTACCACTTGGGGACAACTTCTCACACGCACAGTTATTTCGAACAAATTGTACGTCATCGTCAAACCAAAAGTTGATAAGTCGCACTCATGCCCCGAAAAAAGGGCTGCGTTTATGGCGGTCAAGCTATATTAACCTAAAAAATTTTTTGCCTATTCTACAGGCAGATCGTGTTTCAACAGCGGCTTACCAGAGCATGTGGCAAACGATGGGTTTGCGTCCGCGAAGGTTACTGCTGAACATCCTCCTGGCAAACAGGAGACCGTTGGTCGTGAGGGCTGGGAAGTTCCTACCTATGGATCTGCACACTTTTGTTGTTGTACGTTTTTTTTTGTGCCAACACTGACCAGTGTTGCCAAGTCATAATTACAGTTCAATTTAGTAGATTGTTTATTTTTTTCAGATCATAAAAACTTCATTCTCCTACTACACGCTGCTTGTCAACGTTAATGAAAAATAGGAATTCGTGTCAAGACATCTAAATACACTTTAGCTGAAATATGTTGAAGTAGGTATTTATAATATTAGCTGAATAAATACTATATAAAAAATTTTAGAAGTATTTTATTTAAGAAATTAATATACAATTTTTTTTCATACATAGATCAATGATTCAATTTGATCGGCAGTCAGCCGTGGATATCAGTCTAATACATTCAATAGCAATTAAATAAAAGAAATATTTCAATGATATTGCTGCCCGGCACTCCTATGCGGCCTTTTAAATTTTTTTCGTATGGTAACTATCGGTGGAGTTTGGCAACACCGTCGAATTTAACCGTCAATTCAAATTTTTGACACGCAATTTCATAATAATTACATAAACATCCTTGATTTGTTGAAATATAGTGACAATTCAGCAGAATTGTAACAGTAGGGCGTTTTTACAAAATAACCAATCATGTCATAAGAATTAACGGTTAAATCCTTCGATATTAGTTCTAAACGAAGTGTAAGCGACCATTTGATTCGCGCAAAGCATGTTGCGAACTACGACCGCATAAGAAGTGGGGCGCTGAAGCGTTGCTACAGTCCTATTGACCGACCTGAGGGGACGGTGTAACCTTTTATTTCTAAATGCGCCCACACATTGACCTCAACTTAAATGCTTTTCAGTCATATTGAACTGTAAGTGCACGATAGGAGAGCTTTTTGTTCGTATAGTTACTAGGAGTTAGAATAATGAATTTATTACTTAAACGTGACAGGAAACTTAAAAAGAAAATTATACTATAAGTCTACAACATTCCTTACATCAAAATATGTTTCCGTAGGGAATGTATAAATTATCGTCTAAGTATAGGACGTGTATACAATAGTTGTATAGGAGAAGAATTCTAGCATCAGTCGTAACTTTTACTTCAATAATGTGGGCGCAATTTTGTTCATTATTTATCAACAAACTACGGCATCGATACGATATTTATGCTTACTACTTATCATACTTCCAATATTTTAATCATTGAATTATTCTTCTGTCATCGTTAAATTTTACTGTGCCTTGTCGCGATTACAACCTCGGCATAGACAAAATCATCGCGGCAATGAATTAATCTCAATAAAAAGGGGTGCGACAAAAATGTCGCGCGTGTTAGTCGCCGAAATTGCAGTCGCAAACAGGACCTTATATTTAGATTGTTGGATAATGAATACGACACAAGCATACTTGGAGGCAGTCATACATGACATACACGCACAGACATTATCATTAAACGTAGCATACGAGCGAATCCATACATTATGTAAATCCCCCACGGGGAGGCCCAGAGCCGAACACTACACCGCCATTTTATGAATAAAATATATTTAACGATATTAGCAGTTTGCTAAATCAGAAAACTACATTTTCACATGAAAATCATTATAAAATAACATTTGACTATTTTTAGTGCGACACGATAACAGATTGCCAATGTGTGAATTGGTGTTGCCATAAAAGAAAATATGACCATTTCATTTTGAATGAGAAAATAGCAATAATTGAATATGTAAATGATATATCAAGGATCACTAAGTTTATTTGATGCTTTCATTTTTTACATGAGCAACACCTATGGTTGAATATGGAACTATTATTCCATATTAATGACTTAGTCACATTAAATTTACGACGAAAACTCAGTTTCAATGCTCTATCAGCGATACCAGGCATTTGACTTAAACAGCACATTGTGACCGTACTACCAATTGTTGGACCAGTCGTTTATAAGTTGTGGGAAAAAGATCGCGATAAACATGACAGATAACGCTGTCCCTTTCTTACAATGTATAAAAGTCGATTAGTTTCCAAGATTTGACAGTACGGCCCCATGTCGTACCTATGCAATTTATGTTTACTGTAGTAAATCACCTATAAAACAAAGAAACCAGAGATGTATTTGAAGAAAAAGTCCAAACGCACCGGTTTTAGGGACATTATCCTGCAATTGATCAATATAGAGCGTGTTTCAAAGACTTATTTACTAACGAGAACAAAGCGAGATTTAAAAGACCTACATTCTTAGACCTAAGTATTTTACAGACAGGACTGCCTTGTTGTCATTCTATATCATCATTATTATTAACCCAATACATAGTCTCACTGCTGGGCACGGGTCTCCTTTCAGAGTGAGAGGGTAGGGTATAGTCCACCACGCTAGCTTCTGCGAGTTTTATATAATAATCCGTGCCATTAAACATTTTATGGGACAACTGCCAATTTTATACCATCCTTTTCGCACAGTACAGTGTAAGAGAGAGACGGCACAAGATCAACAGTTGTTGCATAAAATAATTATTTAGCAGGTGTCATATGAACTATCACTACCAATACATAGTAGTGTACGTTTTTTAGAAAATACAATAATAACAGCTATTTTAGATCTTATTGAAACTAGGATTTGTATATTTCTTATTATACGTAGACAATATTTATTGTTCCTGTAGGTATAGCATGACAATGTAGACAAAGAGCATAATTTCGACTTTTAAGTCGAGAAAACTATATTTTATAGAAATGCCACTTTTGTTACTGTGACATAACGTGTAATGATATCTCACTTAGTTCTCTTTATTCATGGAATTTAGAACTGTATTGCAATGTTTTGTTGTTAATCGCAAGGACCAAACGTCACTTGAGATTGTAACTTGTAGTAACTTTATCTGTAGTGTAGTTTGGTCGTTACGACTTTTAACAACTAAAGATTAAGTTTTAGAAACGAGTTCATTTCAGTACAGTACAAAAAATTCTGGCATTCATTGCGCGATTTTCTACGAATCTTTAGTGGATAACCTGATCACAATGCGCAATGAAAATTAACATAAGCAAACTGTCGTCGTATCGCTGGCTACGTTAAAATTAGAGTAGGTAAGTAGGTGCGCGGGAGTCCATGCGAGGCGGCGGCCGAGCGGCGCGGGCGCAGGGTGGGGCGATTAACTGGCCATCGGGAACAAACACAAAAGAATATGAGATGATGTTACAATACATTGCATTTTTGAAAAAGGAATGTTGTTTTTATAAGTATTCCTGTTTTTATGCTAAATTATGCTGATAAATGACATATAACAGAACTTAAAACATGAAAAATCATAATAATGGTAATGATATAACACAGGGTAGACAAACAATGCAAGTGCTCTTCATATTTTGCATTGGCGGCGCGAGTATCGACAAAATGTAGGCGACTAAGGCGACATAACATCCTACCGACACCTTGACAAAAGACTTGTCAGATTCTGTCGAAATCCATTAGTTGCACTGAAAAACCACACCAATTTCCACGGTATAAAGGTGGTGGATTGAGCTAGTTGTCGCGTATACAGCAACAAATATATCGGAACGAAAACACCGGTCATAATTATGTAAACTGTTACAGAAATTGAACTTTATCTCAATGGAATAAAATACATGTTAAAATGATGTCGTTTAAGGTGTTCCTTTTAAAAGATCCTTTGTGTCGTTGAGATAAAGTTTAATTTACTTAGTTGTTCAGATCTTTTGGAACAGGTTTGATGCGTTAGTTCATGTTTATATCTTATCCCACTCGGATAAAGTTCGTTTTTCTTTGGCTTTTTAAACTGTCATAGTACCATGCCATTCACCGCGTACGCCTCGCGCCGCCAAACACAAAAGAAATCGTGTAAAGGTTGGATACATTTCATTTTACAATATAACTTTCTATCATATCTTAGCATTTTATAAACCTAACACACAAGTTCAATTCAACATAACAAAATGTATAAATATCATTAATGTCTATTTTTATACAAACGACTTCGAATTTCAAAGCATTATTTAAAATAAAACCTTTTTAGAATTATTATTAGGCATTTTTGACAAACGATTAGATTGTGCAAAGGAACCCCAGTGATTGAATGTTACCAGCGTAAAATTATGTAAATTGTTAATTAATGGCAAGATGCATTCAAAACACATCACTGTACCTTTATGTGCGTCTGTCTTCAAATTATATCTCTGCGATTAAAAATATTTCAAGTTACAAATTGTGTAATAGATACATATTTTTGTGGTAGGAATATTGTTATGTTATTTATCGGTGATAAGCAGTGTTTTGATATGACCGAGTGTTTCCAAAAATATCTTAATATCATAATCAATGGTGTTATCATTTGATAAATTATGACGTGGTTTGTTGAGGATAAAATAACACTTTTTATTTAATGTTTCTACTGTCTGTTAAGGCTTTCTTGAAGAAATGGCAACATCAAATTGTCATTCGATAGCAATCAAATTAATTTGTGATTGAAACACATTTTATTTAGTCACAATTAGCCATCGCTATATTGGTGTACCAGCAAGCACACCTCGTATTAAAAAACACAAAATTTGTTTACATGGATGGTATATATTGATGAAGCGGCGGTAGCCTAATGGCTAGGGCATCGGACTTACGACCATGTGGTTGCCGGTTCGAACCCCAACCATTACACTACCGACGTGAACCCACTCGTAACACAAGCATTTAGCTTAGCCTCGTGCTAAGCTAAATGCTTGTGTTACGAGTGTTAACAAGAATACTAGCAATGTGTGACCTACATTGCTAGTAAGCTTTTTTATAAAAAAAATATATATATTACAATCAATTTATTTATTATAGACCCTATCTAGATCGGGTTAAAGTTCGAATATGTGTGTACAATGTCTGTAGTGTCGCAGAATACTGATATTAGCTTAGGGTATGTTAATACTTAGAAACTTTACGAAAATTCAAACTACCGAAAAAAATGGGGAATGCTTTATTTTTATAAGTATAACATTCAAATATTTTAGCCCCAATCGTTAGCACTACTAGACTTAATAACTATTTTCCACATACATTTTTACAATTTAATAACTTTTTTTTCCTCAATATAACTTCAACATTTGGCAAAAAGTTTGGCAATATAGCAATGATAAATCAGACGCGTTAATTTTTGGTCGTTTCTTTCACTGGCAACACTGAGCGTTAGGATTCAATTTGGTAACACTGCAGCGACATTTAATAATAAAAAAAATTTGGTGTTCATAAATTTTGAACAAACTTTTACTCTGGTATAATGATATTATAATAATTTTAGCCGGTTGAATTTGCCACTATTAAATAAAAAAAACATTAACAAGATTAGCATATTTTCTCGAGTGTTTGACAGATTATTATAATATTTTTTCCTATATTCTGTGTGATCATTACCATGCCAATTACCAACTCACACCTTTCTCATAAATATTCCATCATATCATGTTTACACGAAGTAGTAAAGTATGGAGTGATATCACGCGTATTTATCGGTCTCGCGTATTCTCTCAGTCAGGTAAATCGCTTGTTCCATTGGTTGTACGACATCGATAATTAGATTTTGCAGATTTAAAATATCGTAAATCTAAAGTGGTAGACGTTTTGTAAAACTCCCACTGTACACCAATGGACAATGCGAAATGTTTTCTTTACTAAATGCCTGGTAAAAAAGCTGTAATGATTATTTGACTGAACGCACAAATCTCTGGAACTACCAGTTGAATTAGAAAATTGGTTTTTCATGTGGGGCTTTTATATTTTTTAAAGGTTGCCTGGAAGAAATCGCAGATCGCGATAAGGCCGCCCATTGTATGTATCGTATACAAAAACTATGTACACTACGAATAAATAATACTCAGGAAGCGTAACTCAGAACAAATTCCGCTCAAAAAGTGGACCTACTTCAAACCAAATGACGACGATTCAAAATTCGAATCACTTGCGATGTTTCAAATAGACATGCTTGGTAATTGGTTTAAATTCAGAGAGAATACAGGGATTGGTTCGCCCGCGTGCTGTAATGTCTGTTATGACATCTGAGTCAAAATGGCGTGGACGATATTATGCAATAAGTAGATCGGACCAAGTCAATAATAAAACAATATTATTATTATATTAAATATTTTATAATATTGTGATTTTTTAAAATTAAACTATATAAAACAGGGTGGAAGGGACATCGACGCACAACCGCTTACCATGAATTCAGTACATGATTCTGGAACCCCCCCCCGGGTGGATATTTTTCGTCGGTTACTAAAAAGGCTTAGATTGGGTACTTTTTAGTTTTGTTGTATGGTGCTAAAACGAACAAAGCCGATGGTTTGTCAACAAGAATTGCGACTTCATCTATTGTTGGAGCGTTGAAATAATGTTAGTGTATTCAACTGGGTCGTTTGTTTGCTCTGATCATAACCTTGGCAATAGGTCACCAGGTTCCTTTAAGGTTTCTGTTGACCTCGATATTTGGTATGTGGATATTTGTACAAACTGGTACTGCAGTTTTGTGTAACATGGTATATCCCTTTAATGGTTTGTAAAAATATTTTTCATCAAAATGCATGGAGCATACTCTGCTAGTTTTCACAGGCATCCAGTCATACCCTCGTCTTTCTAATTGAACTGCAGCTATCCACTTATTTTGCCGAATGCGATCGGCAGTGAAATTAAAAAAAAACAAAATACATTAGTCTTATATAAATATCTAAATCTTACCGATTTACTTTTCAATATTTCATCGAGAAAAAATACTTTCTACATTAGGTAAAAAATTTACTGACTTCATTTTGCATAATATTGACCATGTCGTTTTGATAACGTATTTGAACAACTTTGAATATATTTATAATTATGTTACTACTTACAAGTGAAAAGTGATCTCTGGATATTTTAATCTTGTATGTCTCCTGCACCACTTCACAACACATGCTGGCATCATGATTCACAATGATATTAAGCTAAAACCTTTGACATATGCTCGCTTGTAAGGAAAATGACCGACTGATGGCGCGCTGGACACAATTTTGAAGCCCCGCCTACTTGGACACAACTTTTGTTGGGTCATTTTCTTAACGCAGTTACATTTCCTGAGTATTATTTATTCGTAGTATGTACATTCATTAATTATACTTGGTGTACAGTAAATAATAAATAAATAAAGCGAAGTAAATACAACAGGGAGTAGTCTATTGCCATGATTAATGTATTACCCGTGATTTATAAAACATTTTTATTCGACATATCAAATATAGGCGGACAACGTATAAGTGTATCGGCATTATCGCTCCATTTACTACTTCGCATAACATTGTGCACAATGCTAGTGTAACATTTGTATGTATTTGTGTGTGGACTCACTTCTTTTTGTTCTTGGGTTGTGCGCGCGGCGGCGTGTTGGGCCGGCCCATGTTGAGGCCCGAGTACAGCTTGCGCTTGTCGGCTGGCTTTAGGATCTGGAACGAACACATAAGTGTCTCGTCCACTGACATGAGGGCTCCTGGAATGTGGAAAATGTTATTTAAGTAAGTGTTTTAGGATTAGGATACACGCTGTGGCTCTGCTCCACGTACGAGTCATAGCAATAAGCTGAGTGAGGGTCATTTTGCGTGGATGTGACGCATACTTCCGCAATAGTTTTTCTTCTTTGTTTATATAGGTACAAATGTCTATGTGAATTTTATGTTCGTACTTTCTATTAAACACTTGACCGTTATTAGAAGCTTATTATAATGAGAAGGCACTTCCGATTTCCGTTGTATTTTACATCTTTTTCTACCGTATATCGCTATCTCTTTCGCACATCTCAGGCGTGGGGGTGTTGGCTACCTGATGGTTCCAATCACCCTGTTCGTCATTATTTCCTACCTTGGAAATATTATATTGTTTAAAAGTGTTACATAATACTTACACGTAAGTTGCACAAGTATTTTATTATAATATTTTTATTTAACGGTGTTACCGTTCGATAATGTTACCTTTATTTAATATGATTAAGCGTAATATGCTATTACATATTACGGTTTTATCGTTTAAAACCGTTTTATTTTTCTACCGACTTAACCAGTATAATTTCTTTTTACAGTTTTATCTAATGTTCAACTGTTTAATTTTCTACCCGAAAATTATTAATATTATTTCCTTCGTATTTGAAATGTTTTCTTTCCGTTTAGGTTTGTGCTTATGGATTAATAGGAACTAATTGAGTAATAATGATAATATATCATGTATCTCCGACGTTAGTCGTGACCTTTACGAGGACGTTCCTGACGATGCCTCGCAGGCATTATCGTATACTTTTAACTTAAATACTGAAGTGATACCGCATCTGTCATTTGATATTGAGTCTAAACTTAAAGATCTCACGGTTCAGTCACACCGTAGGAATATTCAAAAATGTTTAATGAGATTCAACGATTTGATACCTAATAGCACGTGGTCGCATATTCGATATGCTGACACCCAGAAGCTTTTATAACCATTCACCCGGATTTACAGAGCTAGAAACAAACTAAGAGGTGAAGGCGTATGATAAAACACGCCACTTGGCTTACTCTGATAAATCCTACACAGGGATTAACTTTTGTATTCTTGAACAAAAATAAATCCATCGCTGGTTAATAACTGTTCTAAATACATTACGTATTTTATTAGCTTAGTCTAACTCGCTGGTTAATAACTTTAACTTAACTTTTTCTATAAGGTGAATTTCATAAGGTAAGTCTATACACATCTGTTTCAAATGACTTGCGGCCACAGAGCTGAAGAAAGAGTAGGGATAGTATTTTCAGATGTATTCGAAATCTTTTAGTAAAAGTGCCTTTAAATAAAATACCCCCTTCAAACTCTCAAGCTCTTACTGCTGCTCTGGACAAAGCAGGCGGCGTTAGAAAAAGGTGTTTTTGACGAGTAAAAAAGCAAAACCTGGTATTTCTGTACGGCACCCCTCGCAGGGGCATGGCTGTCATTACGTACCACCGCTTGGTACTTCTGGCTACTGCTGTGAGCCAGCTCCTGCTGCTCACGCTCATTGCCACCAAACAATCTAATAGCGGGAATGCTTCGAAAGCAAAACCTGGTATACCAGTACGGCACCCCTCGCAGGGGCACGTCTGTCAATACGTACCAACGCGTGGTACTTCTGGCTACTGCTGTGAGCCAGCTTTTGCTGCTCACACTCATCGCCACCAAACAATTTAATAGCGGGAATGACCGAGGTCGCTCTCACAAAACCTGGTATTTCTGTACGGCACCCCTCACAGGGGCAAGCCTGTCATTACGTACCACCGCGTGGTACTTCTTGCTACTGCTGTGAGACAGCTTCTGCTGCTCACACTCATTGCCACCAAATAATCTAATAGCGAGAATGCTTCGAAAGAAAAACCTGGGTATTTCTGTACGGCACCCCTCGCAGGGGCACGCCTGTCATTACGTACCACCGCGTAATATTTCGAGCTACTGCTGTGAGTCAGCTCCTGCTGCTTACACTCATCACCACCAAAAATTCTTATAGCGGAAATGTTTCGTAAGCAAAACCTGGTATTTTTGTACGGCACACCCTCGCACGGGCACGCCTGTCATTACGTACGACCGCTTGTTACTTCTGGCTACTGCTGTGAACCAGTTCCTGCTGCTAGGGTAATGACCCTTCAAAAGGGCACAATAATGCTACCGAGGGCACTCCCATCCCAATCTAATACAGCTTTCGAACTCGCGGTTCGAGATCAAGGAACCCAAATGAAAGAGACCAGAAGCGCTCCTTTTCACCTTCCAATACAACACTTACAATACAAGCAACAAAAAAGAGTGACTCGCTGTCTTCAGTAAGTACTGTGGTGGTGTGCTAATCTTCCCGCTTGGAACTGTGAATAAAACTTACAAATAATAACAGTATCGCATACCCTTCATACAAAAACCACTCATGAAAACTCCCATTATCAGCGTCGTACCTACAATAGAATTGAGACATTTCTATGTCTGCAATCATTCAACAAATAAAAAAGCAAGAAGTTCTGAAAGATCCTTCCCCAAGCTTTGTATAGCTTTGTATTTCTAGTGCCTAAGAGCGCCGGGACACATCGTCCGGTTTTCAACCTGAGGTTATTGAATCAGTTTGTCTCGTAAAAGACCGATTCCGTTTAATAAACATGTACCGTGTGCAGGATTTCCTCTAACCCCGAAAATGGATGTGCAAGGCAGACTTGGCACAGGCTTATTTCAATCATCCGATAGCCCATTTACAAAGACGGTTCGTACGTCTAATTTACGTAGATTATTAAAAATGACCTGCGAGCCCTTCGGACTAAACACAGAAAATATTCGCGTGTCGTATGAACTAGATACAAAAGTACTTCGACAAAAGGATCATTGTTTATATATCAAAATCGGAACGGTTTAAAGGCGTAGTTACATATGCTATTGAGCACTACAATTTCTGGCTCTTCAAATAAAATCCGAGAACGTTCTGTTCCTACAACAAAATATAAACTTTCTCGGCATTATTTAGGATCCTTGGACTCGCAAGTCCCTGTCAGCGGCTAGTCGCTGTCGCAAGTCTGCTGCTATTGTAAACAGTCTCGCAGTTCATAATAAGCAACAAATTCACACTAAAGGATCTCCAGAGCTCAGTAGCCATGAAGGAATTGTTAACGATATTGAAAGTTCTAGAATTGCATGCGACAAGCATTGACCAGAATGATTGAACATTATTCTTTAAACACATTTTATATTAAACCCATATATGACGACGGTAAGACGACATATTCAGATGGCATGTCTCAGTTCTGATCTAATCAGACAATCGTTCCGCGATAGCTTATCTCCGCAACGAAGGGGGATAAAATCTCGATCTAGATCTCTCACAAATCTAACCCATCACATTTTGTATGTCCTGGACGAGTATCAGATTCACCATCGAATTTATCATATTCCTGGAAAATTAAACAATCACGCAGATTGCCTGTCCAGACTTCGTTAGCCTCCGGAATGGCACCTACTCCCGAACTGCACAGAAATATTTTCTTTTTTTTCTGAAATTGGGAACTCCCGTGATCTAACTATTCGTATCTAAAACAGCACGAGTAGTAGGCAATTACATACCCTTGATCTCACGATCACGAAACGTTAAATCACGATGCTTTCAGCGTACCTTGGAATTTCCTATTATCATGGGTGTTTCCACCGCTGGGGAACCGCATGGAGTTTTCCTAGTTCCTCGAGTCCTAATGCACTGAAATCAGGCCACAGGAATTTATCTGATTGTATTGCTACGTTGGAAAAGTTTTTCTCCCCGTTTACACTGACGGATTTAAGAGTGTTACTTGTCGACACGAGACCTAATACCTTTACTTTAATCTTGGCGGCTGTACTTGGAAAATATACAAGGTTGCAAAATAACGTTAATCCTACGGCCCAACGGAGCCCAATTAAATCAATTCCTAGCAGATTTGTACTTTAACTTTAAATTCACCTACAATACTATTCTTCTTTATAAATCAGTAATATCCACCTTATGCAATACCAATTATCTAGTAAATTAGGTGAAGATGTTCTGGTTAAACATAAACACATTTTAAAATCTATTTCTTTGAAAAGTCCCAAGACTGCGATACCTCATGTCTGGGACATGTAAGTATTCAGTAGACAGTAGCAAAATTGCACATTGTTCGACATACAGCAACCTTATTTATATTATATTCAGCTCGAAGAATTTACGACCTGACCTTGTTGGACGATCATTGTATTTATTAATACTGATTCTATTATTTTTTGGGCCTCTCTTTGGATCTAAGACAGATTGCAGTGATAATAGACAGTCTGGATGAAAGTTATTAATTAATCCTAATAAACAAAATTTATATCCTGTTTACTGGATCAACAAAACCATAGCAATACTGAATGAAAAACGTATCAAGTCTGAATCATCAAATTTATTGATACCGTTGCGCAGATTACCAAATCCTGCCCCTCGAGCTGTAATTGCAGGGTGGATCAAGGCGCATATGAGAAGAGCTGTCATAACATAAACTCCAGGTAGCGTGCGATCCGCGGTACCTTCCAAAATGTGTGTTGATCATTTACCCCTTGATGATATTCTAGGTAGGGGAAATTGGAAACCGGTTAAGACTTTCCGAAAATTCTATCGCTGTAAAATTATAATGCATACTAATAATTCATCAATAACCTCCTTATTTAAACCTGTAGAATGATTTAATTTTAATATAATAGATTACGTGACAGTTGATACGTAATTAAAAATTATACATTTGTGTAATGGATTCTAATTGTTAAAAATACCTTATTGCCTTGATTTTTTATTTTAAGACACGGTAAAGTATGTTGTTAATCTTGTTACAGAATTTAAAAATATTTTCCTTTTCAAGTTTTTATTTAATTTAATAATTCACATTGGCTCTTTCCCACCAGGCGATAACAAACAGGTCTCATTATAATAAGCTTCTAATAACGGTCAAGTGTTTAATAGACGCGTTTTACCTGAAATAAAACGCATATTAAATACTTACCCTTATTAGAAGCTTACTTTTTATCTCTGCCTGGTATAATTCGACGCAATGACGAACAGGGTGATTGGAACCATCAGGTAGCCAACACCCCCACGCCTGAGATGTGCGAAAGAGATAGCGATATACGGTAGAAAAAGATGTAAAATACAACGGAAATCGGAAGTGCCTTCTCATTATAATAAGCTTCTAATAAGGGTAAGTATTTAATATGCGTTTTATTTCAGGTAAAACGCGTCTATTATAACCTCATGTTTATGAACATGGCAGTCGAGTCATAAACAAGCTTCCTATGGACTTAACTACACAAGGGTATGTTGAGCGCTCTTTGGCAATAATTAAAAAATTAAGCCGCTGCCATCGAGAAAATCTCTCACTCTCTCACAACATGTTACAAACATCTATCTAACTTCTAAAGAGTGAGTGGAAAACGTAGCTGTTTGCAACATGTTTCGTCAGTGAAAACGCGGGGTGAGGTACGTAAGTTATCTCACAATGTTTTTTCTTTAACTCTTAAGCGCGTGATAGTTAGTACAGCTTTTTCAGCGATACATACTGCTCGATACTATAGAATTGGTTAGTATTAGCATATTACTCACCGGCGTTATCGAACTCGCCGCAGTAGTTGGGTGCCGAGAACAGCGTGACGAGTTGCCGCTTGGCGAAGAACTCGTAGCCGTCCTCCACGACCTGGTGCGCGCGGCAGATCAGGTCGAACTCATGCTTCGACAGGAACTTGCCGACAACCTGCAAAAATAATAAAGAAATTATAATAATATAATATAATAATAATAAATCGTTTATTTCAATTCTTTTTACATAAAGGTGTACATTCGTCCAATATATATAATTTAACAGTAAGGTATGATATATGATGAGCGTCTTGATAATAACTAAAACTAAAGTATATATTTATAATGATTGCAGGTAGAAATATTCAAAACTAGAAATACATTGCGACCTGCCTGATCTAGGTTAGTACAAACCTGTGTTTCAGGCCTTTGGTGTTTTGTATTATTATATATATTTTTTTTAAAAAAAAAAAGCTTACTAGCGATGTGGGTCACACATTGCTAGTATTCTTGTTAACCCCTCGTGCTAAGCTAAATGCTTGTGTTACGAGTGGGTTCACGTCGGTAGTGCAATGGGTGGGGTTCGAACCGGCAACCATATGATCGCAAGTCCGACGCCCTAGCCATTAGGCTACCGACGCTTTATATATTTTAATTATTTAATTGTTGTAGTTGACAGTAGTAGTAGTCTGGTACGCACTGCTTTAAATCAAGCTATACAAATCCAGTAAAGGCTGGCCGAGCATTGTACGGAAAGAGTTTACAATGCAAGGTCAGTCGATACTGAACTGGGACCCTTTTTGATAGTGTGGAGAGATTATGCTAGTTGGCTAATATTTTTATTATGGTTCCATAAAAAAAAACATAAATAGAGCCAAACAATAAAAAAAAACCGGAGCCGAAACGTGGACACTCACAGTAAGACTGGTCCACAAACTTAAAGTCGCACAGCGAGCTATGGAGAGAGCTATGCTCGGAGTCTCTCTGAGGGATAAAATCCGCAATGAAGTTATCCGTCAAAGAACTAAAGTTACCGACATAGCTCAAAGGATTAGCAAGCTAAAGTGGCAATGGGCCGGTCACATCTGTCGGAGAACTGACAAACGCTGGAGCAATCGAGTTCTCGAGTGGAGACCGCGGCTAGGCAAACGTAGTGTAGGGCGCCCGCCGGCCAGATGGAGTGACGACTTGCGGAAGGCAGCTGGCAGTGACTGGATGAGGAAAGCCGAAGACCGGGCTCTGTGGCGTTCACTAGGGGAGGCCTACGTCCAGCAGTGGACGAGTATGGGCTGATGATGATGATGAATAAAAAAAATGTAAATTGGTTCAAAAATAAGGCCGTTATAAAACATTTTTAATTTTATGCTAGATAAAGAGCGCACTATAGCTCGTTGTGACGTCACACCGTGCGTTTGCCATACAAATGCTATACTGACAGTCGGTAAGGGACAGAGATCCCTTGGTAATCCCGCCAAAAAGAGAGCTACTATGTAAGTCGATATCAAGGTACCTAATATTTTTCAAAAGGATCTTTTGTTTATTAAATCAAACACCAGTGCAACTACCCTATTATGAGACGCTTTGCCTGCTGTTATTTTCGAAATTGTTTTTGGTGTTCGTATGACAAACGGGACCGACGGCTTTACGTACTCTCCGAGTCACGTGCTTTCGCTAACACGTGGTATAAGTTAGACTTTTACCAGGATATCTAGCACAAACAGTGTAATCAGTGTCAGACAGCGCTCCGAGGTCAAACTTGTGGACAGATTGGAGTGCGCGCACTGATAACTGCATTGACATACCACGAGATCAACTTGAATGTCCTCCATCGGCTCCTTTTCACTACCCAAGTAAAATAACAATTTATAGACGACGTATAACATACATATAGAAAGATTATTTAAGCTGGAGAAATTGTGTGATAAGAAAACGTTGAGGACTGGAAGATGATATAGTGACACGAATTAAAAGGAATATAGGCTAAGATGGTTTTGGCATGTTAAGAGAATGAATGAAAGACGATTAATAAATGGAATTTATAAGGCGAATGTCAGCGGCAGCGTCGGGAGAGGTCGCCCTAGAAGGACGTGCACCGATCTTATCGGCGAGATGTGTATGAAAATATGTATGAATGTGGAAGAAGCGAAAGAGATATGCAAGAGTCGTAGCAAGTGGCGGTCTATAGTTTATGCCTACCTCTGTGGGAAAAAGGCGTGAGTGTATGTATGTATTAGATAAGACATGATATAGACTCAGGCGAAATTTGCGATAAAAAGTTAGCTTTATCAACATTTTGTCTCACAGGTCACCTCTCAGAGCGAAAGGGCAAGTCTATCACGTTGGCCTAGTTCAGGTTGACAGACTTCAGAAGTCTACAAAGGCCTTTTCGGCATAAACCCTCGTATCTCTAACATGCAATTTCCTAGAACCTATTCTTGTGCCAAACGTGCCCATTATAAGTAAGTTCAGCTTCATTTGGTAAAGCGTTGAATGCATCTCACGTCGCAGCAATTTAGCGAGTTAACTTTCATTTGGCATGACGAGAAGAATTGTATTTCCATATATTTCTACAGCTAGTGCCATCCCTATTTTAGTAAATAGGGATAGCAATTTTTAGGTAGATTTTGTTTAAAAAAATGGCATCACGTCTTTAATCTTTGATATGAAAACGTTACTGCATTTTTGAAAAAAAAAATATCTCATAAATTATTATCATTGCCGTGCCTTCGTCCAGGTTATAGGAGAGGTCACCGGATAAGCCCTCACAAGATAGTAAATCTATTTAAAGGAACACTTACCTACTTTAACTTGTTTACCTCATTGCACAATCTACTTTTGCACTATTAATATAGGTTGTGAAAGGACGTTCACATCACCTACTATGAAATACTCTCTAAGAAAGTAAACTTCAATGTGTTCAAATAAGAGGCTGTTCTCAATATTTCCTGTTTTACGTAAGAACATCTCATTTTCGGTTCTTAATCGACTTGGAACCGATTTGAATGGTACTTTTTCTTAGAAATGGTGCGTGTTGCGAGTATTTTAATTCATTAACGAATGCGTGAGAGCGCGAAGTAACGACGCGGAAGTCATTTTGCGCTCACCAAAATTTTAGAAACAACTGCTTCTATAACAATATTGTTTTTTATTAACCCTGCTAATTTATTAATTACTATTATATCATACTAATATTTCATATTTTAAGGCCCCTTTGTTATGTGTATTAAATGTATGTTAATTCGTAATCGTTCAGGTTCAATTTGCCAATTTTTGTTTGGTTTTCTGAAATTCTTCGTCTATACCTACACATTCTAGGAGTACCTGGCATGACATGGCAGTAGAAATTGCGAAATCAACAATAACTTATCCACGATTACATATTAATTTTTTTGCTTAGTCTCTTAGCAGAAAGTAGTGTAAAATAGAGGATTCTGCCAAAAATGTCAATTTACACTCTCTGCTAAGGTTGTTTATTAAGCAAGAGTTTTAATACTCAATTTTGACTACGTTATTGTTGATGTCGTAATTTCGTGTAGACGAACAATTTGCGAAAGACCAAAACAAAATTAATTTAGCGCCCAATTCTGAATGATTAACCCTAAGTGAATAAATAAATAAAAATTTCATTTTTTTTTTATCACAGATAGGCTTGCGCTTGGCCACAACTTGGCTGGTGTTAAGCAACTAAGTGGTCTACGATGGAGCGCGCTCGCCTAGAAGAAACCTATTCACTCTCGTCTTGAAGACACTCAAATTGCAGGTATCGGGGAACAAAGATTCCGGTAGCGAGTTCCACAATAGAACAGTACGCACTATAAATGTAGAGGCAAAATGCTTCGTGCGAGATTTAGGCACTTCCACCACGTAGCGGTGGCCGCCTTGCTGTAGCTCTGTAGCCCGATTCACGTAACTAAAACCGTAGCGATGTCGCAGCGACTTAATCGTTGAAACAGTTTTTCAGTGTTATGTGAATACTGTCAAGCCAACGTTTTAGAACCATTCTCGCCCAACGAACATGTATGAATACGGTTCAACGATTTTTCAATAGGACGACTTCTAAATCAGTCCTATCGACGGATGTGAATAGGTAAACCGTTTCAACGATTAAGTCGCTGCGACATCGCTACGGTTTTAATCACGTGAATCGGCCTACTGCTCGTCCGATAGTGGAATAGTGTCATGTATTGTCTTACCTCAGTTCCAAAAGTAAAGCTGACACCGCGGTCGTTTTCCCCCCAGCCAGCGGTGTCCTTGTCGGGGTCGGACCACAGCAGGTCGCACAGCAGCCCCTGGTCGGGCACGTCGGTCGGCCGCATGATCCGCCGGATCTGCTCCATCGCCTGCAAGTCCGGAGAAAGACCGCCATGGCAGCAGAATATCTTCTCATCAACTGGAACAAGGAATACGAGGATCTTTAGTGTTATAATTCTTCAGAATACTTCGTTTTTCGATGTGGGTATCGACGTCACTATTCCGAGAAGAAACTTATAGTATCTTTGTCGTAATTTTTACACATGCAGTTTCATTATCAAGTCTAAAAGAACTACCGAGTGGATCTTATAGTGGTTTACTGGTAAACAATAAGATGGGACGAGATTGACTGCTCCCGAAATGTCTTGCCATATTTATTTATTTACAAAGCACACCAACAGCAAATACATACATAGAAGATACTTATAGACTATAAAATTAGTATGTTTTCTTGTGTAAATACTAATTATGTAATATAAGGTGTACATAGCCATACTACAAAGTTTTTGATAAACATTAACACGGACTCTTACATTTTTAAACCTGCACAATTCCAACACTGTTGTTGTATAAAACTGGAAATCCATTATTTATGTATGTGAGAATTTGGAGAGTAGGGTAAAGTTATCTGGGAATAAGAAGTAAACATGTACAGGGTTATCGGAGCCGGCCGTCTGGCGCCAAACATCTCGCGCTTTGCAATCAATTAATTGCTATCATTATGCAACTGAGCTTCTGGAAAAATCCAGATATAGACCGGACTACACATCCAACTATAAATTTCCAGTATAAGCTGACCTTCATATTGTATTTATAGGCTTTCCGTATTGAAATAACTGCGTCTAAATTTTAATATGAAAACTCAGTGTAAAGACAATTCGAATAGTAAATATTTCGAATACGTGTCTTCAATATTAAGACAATGGTCGTAACACCATTGGCACGGTAGAAAAAAAAAAGAAACTCATTTGTCATTCAATTTTATTTCGATTACGTTTAATAGTTGATTAGGTCGAGACAGTACCTATTTATTAAGGACGAAGTTAAGGACAAAGAAATTCGATACAGACTCAGGTCACCTTTCATGTTAAGTCAATTACAACTAAACGTCACATTAATTTAAGAATATAAAGAGAATTCTTAGGTTTTGACCGTTCTTCATTACTGCGAATGATATGAGCATCGATAAATCATCATCTACTAACTCAATTAAAGGAGGTCACCTCTCGGAATGAGAAGGGTTACGCTATAGTCTGTCAGGCTACCTTAGTGCGCCGTGAAGGTTGATAAGCTTCACACGCTGTTGAGAAAATCTCGAAACCATGCACTCGGCACTTCATGGTTTGACTGATTCAAGCGTCTAATAGCTAAGCTCATTTCATGTTTATCAAGACATTATTCGTCATTTTACAAATATGTTTGGTTTGACATATTTGAAAAGATGCGACCGTATATACATATCAGTATTTGACACGAAGCGAGTGCTATCAAACCTTCGCAACACAACATTTTCGAGTTTTACAAAATTGAATTTGGCACGACGAAATTGATTGTTTATAGATCAGTTACTTTTCAATAAGGTTCGAAAATTGAGAATCGATACGAAATTGAGACCATGTGTTTCTATCTTGTTATCCAAACCGGTGCGTGAGGAGATTCTTGTCGGGAATTGGACCGAACGATGCGTCATTACATCTTTTATTTCCTGTACGTATCAAAATTGAAAATGATCTAATAGCATAATTCCAAAACTTTTAAGGGTTTTAAAGGATATAATAGTTGCGCTAATCTAATCAGACTGACGCTAACGCGTCAGCAAACGCACATTAACCATTCTTAATATATCGGAAAGTCTGTATGCCTTGTATCGTTAGGTATTAAGGTGGCTATTGCCATTAAACGGGCACAAAACAGCTATGAGCGGCTACTGAGAAAATAACAATGTTCGAATCTGGACATATTATTTTGGCTATTCGGTTATATTTTTGTAATTACTCGCTTCAAGAGGTAAGTTTAATAGTTTAGCCGAATCCCAAATTAGCGCAGCAATCTCTCAGAATTACTTAAGTACACGAATATTAAGACGGACTTGATAGCATATTTCTCAACAAGTCGTTTATAAAGTTAAACTCAGAGGTAAATTAAGTTAAAACCTGGGGCTAAAACAACTTGTTCTGAATATAGAAACCATTTCGCTACAGTGAGACCGTACTTTAAATATATTACTAACGAAATTGCGAGGAACATAAGAGACTACAATTCGTTCGAAATAACTATGCGTGTTTGAAGTTAGCCTTCCGAAGTTCGGCGCAGGTAATATCACTTATTTAAGTTTTTCCCACTTCATATTATTATAAAACAAGTTTTTTCGCGATGAACCTAAAACTACTGAACGGATTTTCATGCAGTTTTCACCAATAGACAGTTTGATTTATGAGGAAGGTTTAAATGTTTATTTTAGTTTGTGTAAATTCAAATATCACGATTATTGTTGAAAATAACGGAGAAAGTCGACGAGCCACGTGGGAGCTTCCATCGAAAACGGTGCCTAATCCTTTTGAGAAAAAACAAAACAATGTAGGTAGGTACATATGGTAAGATAAGATAAATATTTATTTGCCACAAATTAGGCGCATTAGAGTAAGAAATACAATAAAAAATTAAGTTACAGGATAATCCTCTTTCCTTTATAGGTTTATACAGAAAAGTCCGCGACCCTCCGAAGCCAGGGCGGCTGGCTAGTGAATAATAAATATAACATAACATATAGGTACTAACGTATATCTCTGCAGCTATGCAAGCTTATTAGTTCTATCTAGGACTTCTGGCTAGACGACTAGACAAACTTTATGTTCATGTTCACCATTTCAAAATAATAAAACGTTTAATGATTTGGTTTCGCAAAATTGTCTTGTAAGAAACGTGAAAATACTCGAGTTTTAGGAGTATTTTTTAATTCTGAACGCTGGACAGCCTATCAAAGTCGTCGCGAATGTCGTGGATCACATGGACATGACTATAGGGATGGAAAGCAAGTGCAGCTTTTAGTCGGTTGAGTCCAACATACCCAAGTGGCAAAAGATCTATTATGATTATCCACATCCCAAAAAAGATTCCAACTCAGATCAAATAAAAAGTTAAGATGGAACTTATCGTCGGTATATCGTCGGTAGCCTAATGGCTAGGGCGTCGGACTTGCGATCATATGGTTGCCGGTTCGAACCCCACCCATTGCACTACCGATGTGAACCCACTCGTAACACAAGCATTTAGCTTAGCACGAGGGGTTAACAAGAATACTAGTAATGTGTGACCAACATTGCTAGTAAGTTTTTAAGAGAAAAAAAAAAAAACTGCGAACAAAGAAGTGAGGCCGGCTAAAACTACGCCTTGCCGTGTACAAACACAATTACACGCAAACACGTATACCGAAACTACGCCTTATCTTGTCAGTTGAGTTATCGAAAGCTCGACTGACAAGATAAGGCGTAGTTTCGGTATACGTGTCTTTGTTAGCAAAGTTCCATCTTAACTTTTTATTTGATCGGAGGGTTCCAAATGAAGTGTCTTGTGAAACTTATGGAAACGATAACGTGTTCATACATTTAAACACCTCTGGTCCAGTCCCTTTAAGGAAGTTTATTTTACATTATAACCGTAAATCAAGGTGTTTATTATGCGAAATCGTGGCGAAAAGTAATTAGCATATGGAGATTCGTACACGCCTCCTAACTGCGCAAAAGATCAATAGTATCTCCTAAAATTGCGTTAATTTTGTGCGGAATACCGTTCCTAATTCTGCGAACGCAGAAAAGCGGTGACATTTAATTAATCAAACAAGAGGTATGCCAAGAGAAGTAAGAAAGAAAGAAAGAAAGAAAGAAAGAAAATATATTTTATTTAAAACAACACAAAACCACACAAAAAAAATAATAATAAAATAATAATAAATAATAATGTTTTGTATAATTAGTCCGATGTACTTACAATGATAAAACTTGTATAGGTTTAGTGTGGAGTTGTGCGTTTAAAAAGGCCACAGCTCAGCATATGCTGCGGATATATATTATATCTACAGCGCTGATTTTCAGCTGTAGCCTAAGGACAGATTGGTAGCTTTAAACAATAGACTTTAATCGACAACCTGAATTAGACTACATAAAACATTTCTGATTATTACTATTTACTGACCATACAATTACTAATTTACCAAATTATTCATACGTACATAAAATTACATATTTTATTAACTTATTATTTTACTCATATTATTAACAATTTTCATTATTATCTTAAGCTAAGTAAATACACTACTAACTTAAAACCTCAACCTGCAAAAACAACTGAACCATGTATGTACAATCATAATATGCGCCTGCTTGAAACAAATCACAGCAGCCGCCTGATCAGTGCACAGAGATGAAGATTTGCAAATAGGCGAATGACTAAAGATTTCACTAACGATTTGACTAAGAGCTGGAATTTTGGAGGTCAAAAGTATTTTTTTTAATTTATACCTAAAATTATAACTACTATTGCGAAGCTATTAAGAAGGTGCGTAATTAAAATGGCAGGGCTTTTATCGACCTTTAAAGGGGTATAACGTAATACACCTTACGAAAGAACTGTCTGTAGTCGCTTCCAATACAATTATGCCATCAGTATCTGGATACGTGCCAAATCGTTTCCATCGCACCCCACGCAAAATTAATTTGACAAAAACGTGCTTACGTGTGTCAAAAGTTTATAAATTATAAATAATGGATACTTTTACTTCATTAAATAGATCTTATCTGAAGTGTTCTAGTTGCGAACTTACAAACTTGCTAATTAATGGATGTGTGAAATGTCTGAAGCTTTCGAAAACAGGGTTCCAAATTATAGTTTGCTAGTTTTAGAACGGCGGTAATTGTAACTTTTACTTTGCGAATATTAATTATTAATTAATTATATATTGGTGGATTAATTTGAGAAGACCGTCAAGAGCGAACAAGAACTAGGGCTTATTGATCGCATAATGATTGATGCTAGTTCGTTAATGAATAAAAAGAATATTTATTAAAATTATTACGTAATTAAATAAAGATGAAGGCTATTTGGCTACGTACTGCTAAGATTGGTGCCGGTGTTTTTTTGACACACAAAACCATATTAATTCACTGATGCAAGTGGTCTCATGAGGGCAAAACAACGCTTGACGGGTTAACCTAAATGTTTACAATAGTTATTATTTAACTACAAGCCCTTTCAAAACGGCGAGGAAATTTTGATGGAATGGCATACAGTAGTATCGTTTTACGTTTCAAGATTAGACCGAACCGCGTTGACCTCTAAATTTGCGTTGTCATTAAAGCATGATGAATCAACCGAATGCGGTACAGTCAGCACCAAATATATCTGCACATACAAGCTTTTAAAAATGATCTGAACTACTAAGCAAATTAAACCTTATCTCAACGATACAAAGTATGTTTTAGAATGAGCTGTCATTCTGCCATATTTGTTATCCCATTGCAATAAAGTTTAATTTCTCTAGTTGCTCCTATAATAATGAATAGTCTGTTCGCTCTTGCTCTCATCTTTGATGCTGACTGTACAATGTATAGGCTCACGTGCGCGCCGAACACGTGCTTATTTAACGAGATACAACAGACTAACTAATTACTACATTTACGTCGTACTCACTCACATTTAAACAGAGGTACAACATTAAAAGTGTTTTAAAACAATTAGTCATGGCATTGCTATTCAAAGAATCTATGTACATCGTCTTTAGTTGGGTTTATTTTAATTTTCATAAATGATTTTGATAAAGCCGGTGGTATTTTAAACTGTTTGTGCTTGACATGATTTGAGCAACAATTTTGGGATGATCTTAGATGATGATATTTTTATGGGATAACTCGGCAAACGAGCAGGCGTGCTACCTGATGCTAATTAGTCATCACCGCCCATGGACATCCGCAATAAAGTAGCAGTTGCAGATGCATTGCTGAGCCTATTTAAGGAAAAGGGAGGGGAATGCGAAATTTTTGTTGTGGTAGGGCCACGCTGTTCTCAGCATGAATGGGCCGGCTTGACCGGGGAAGTACCACACTTTCGCAGAAGACCGACGTCCGAGTAGTAGTGTTTCGCTACTGCGCTTCGTTCGGTGAGCGAGAGGGCCGGAGGCCCAATTCCTCCCTCAATCCCCTTCCTTCTTCTTTTCTCCTTCCCCTCCCTTTCCCTAAATAGGCTCGGCAACGCATCTGCAACTTCTCTGGTTTTGCAGATGTCCATGGGCGGCGATGACTACTTACCATCAGGTAGCTCGCCTGCTCCTTTGCCGAGTTATACCATAAAAAAAAAGGAGAAAAGGAGAACGAAAGGCGACACTACTACTACAAAATATCCAGACACCAACCAAATTTATATGGAATCATCATCTTAAAGGAATAGTTTGATAGACCAAAATTTCATTAACGTTTACGCGAATCTCAAGAGTACACAAACGACGAAAGTCAAGAATTAACAGATTTTCATCAAAGAGCAAAGAATTTTAAGTAACAATAGCAGGCATACAAAGTCGCAACACTTATAACTACTCTTTTCTGGCACAATGTAAAATCCATTGTTCTGTACAGCGGAGTCTTTAAGGGGATGGCCGGATTAAAAGTAATTAAACACAAATCTTGAATACACAATTACATAAAGCTAATTCTAGCCGTGCCACGTAATTCTTAAACCTCCCTTGACAAGCACAGAACAAAACACCTACGGCTAGTCCCCCGGCTCTAGCCTCCACTTTCATATTCACAAGCTTTGTGTGTAAGAAGCCGCAGCGACATACTAAAGGTTAACAGTCACTATTTCTCTATTCCGGGTGTTAACTTGGGTTTCCGACATAATTAAAACAACTTTAATGTTGATCCGAATTAAGGTCCTTTCAGTCGGTGAAGCGTAAATATGGAATCCATTATAATTTACGTTGATATCTCGTCGTTTTAATATGGAACGAAGAACCTCAAATGAATTTTCCGTTTTTTTTTTAATGGAAATATTCAGTTTTATGTCTTTGTCTTTTTGGAAGAGGTACCAAATTCTTTAAGCAACTGTCGTAGGTGTTGTATCTCTCAAGACATCGATGTTTATGTGTTTAATTCTTGTATAAGTCTTATTTAAAAACTTTTTGGGTTTTCGTTGTACTCAGTTGTGAATAATTGATGTCGTAATTCTTACTACTTTTAATCCAGAATGTGGTATAGACGTGCAAAATGCCTTAAATGATTTTACCTGCGCGGTGGTTTAGAAAGGCTATCTTTAGCCACGTACAAATTATTTTATCCGATTCATGATTGCCACGAAATGCATACGTCACTGGGACGAGTTAACTTATTCCACTGGAGTGTGATTTTGTTTTGATCCAAATTTTCCTCCGAAATTGTCAACACATCTTGCTTTTATTAAATATTGAAGATGTCTTCAGTGGTATAAATATGAACTGTCTTAGTATGCTTCAGTATTCCAATTATGCATCAATATTATTGTGGCTCACAGGTTTATGTATCCGCTTTCGAAATACCACGGTTATCGGTTCAAACCTAGCATATACGAATATCAGTTTTAATTTTACAGATAAAAATATAGCGATGCAAACTAAATATCGATTGTGTCTTCTATGCCAATAATATTAACCATGTTTTTGCGCTGAGGTAATACTAACTGATATTTTTACTTATATTTTGTTACCATTAAAAAGGAATTACATGGTCAATTAGCTTCTTTAGTTTATTCAAACGTCCAGTCGACGTAGTATCGATTTTATTAGGCGTAGTTCAATATAAATGGATCTCTTGGTCTTCTATCTTTGCGAGTATCGAGTCGATGAACTGAAGAACATAATTTAGATCGTTGTATGTCAATCAATTATCACTAACAGGCCTATTTCGCAATCGAATGACGTAAGCAGTTTAAGATATACCAAAAACATTCTACATACATGTGTCTACTACGACGATTTATATACCTACTTATATCAAAGGCTAGGGGGTATTTTATGAGGGCATGAAAAAAGATTTAAACCCTGGTCAACTCATTGGCTATTTATGCTTATTTATTGAATCATGATTCAATATACAACCGATTGTGTATATGTGAATATTTTTCAAAAATAAAAGTTAAGTTTCATAACACATTTATTATACTAGATTTTACCCGCAGTTTCACTCGCATTTCAAAAGACTGCCTCATTAGTCTAGTGGTCCTAAGCGCGACTGCTACGCTAGAGGTCCTAGGTTCGATCCCCAGGTCGAGCAAAGTGTTATTGGGTTTTTCTATGAATTTACCAGTAGCAGCTCGGAGTCTGGATTTGTGCCCGGTTAATGGCAATAGGCTCGCCCCTTATTTCATGGGACCTAAACATACCGGCGAAATGTGGGTGTACATTAGTACACCTCTGCCTAACCCTTCGGGGAATACAGGCGTGATGGTATGTTATGTTCAAAAGACTTTTTCAGACAAGAGGTTGTCTATGTCCTTTTCCAAGATCCATTCTATCTGCATAACAACATTCATCTTTAAGGGTTTAGCGGTTAAAACAAACAGACATATACTTTTGCATTGATAATATAAGTATGTATGGATAAAAATGTTTAATCCCTTCCATTTTGATAATTATTAAAATTCAGCTAGAAAGTTGGTTGATGAAAATAAACTGCTAGAACTTTGCAAAGTTATAACAGATACAATTTTCAAATACGTAAGAACAAAACGTAACTCGAAACTTATGGTGAGTCTAGTGACCCTGGCCTTCATAGGAACTAACATAGCCCAAAGGAAATGGATGTTTGCCCAACAAACCCACAGGAAGGGGTGAGGAAATTATCAATATGGCTAGCAAACATCGCTGTACGTAGGCAACCAACTTACGTCAGCAAGCAGTGTGTTTTATTACAAAAATTAAGACTACAAAAATATTGATTCATAAGTTTATTTTTCAATATTTATATCGAGAGCTTAGAATTATTTGCTTTGTTTGAGAAAGTAGGACTGTGAAAGTGATTGATACGAGCAAGTTCCATTATATAGGTACATTTATTTATCTTTATTCCAGAAAGGTAAGTAAATTATAAGCTAAGCCCCACAAAACCGTTGCAATGGTTTGACTGTGGGGTCGATGAGTCTCTAAACATACTTAAAACTAAATAAGTACTATTTAAACTTACACTTATATAAAACTTAAAACATTTCTAAATAATATAATTTTAATTTACGTTTAAATCTAATTGTGTTTGTTTCACTCCTTATGTCTGCCGGCAGACTGTTCAATAGGTATAGTATTCTCTTGTCCAGCGCTCTGTCACCAAAGTAATTGGTGACTCTGGGTACATTGTTATAATGAAGTTACATATTATTATAATTTATGCAACTAACTGCAAGCAGTGAACACTGGACCACAGCTTGAAGGGAAGGCAAGTGCCGGTGTTTAGTCACCGACAAAACTTTGTGGCCTCCCAATGGAACGTTGGTGGACGATCCATGAGAATTTTCCGTACTAAAAAAGTGTTCTCATGATAAGAAATACCTACATACTTATGTTTGAAAAATATGCATCTTACTCCACAAGTGATTTACAAAAGCAAATTTGGCCAATTCGGGTTGACGCTGAGCTCGTCGGAGTGGGTATAACGTAATAAATATTCTGCCGATAAACAGTAGTGTGGTAAAGTATTGTGTTTGTGTAAGAAAGGTACTGTAGCCAATGAAATTACTGGGCAAATCAGACTTAACAACTGACGTCTCAAGAAGTCAAGATGACGACGTGAGAGTAATGCCCTTGATGTTAGTACGTTTATCACTTGCCACTCCACTAGACGAGCTGTATACTTTTCATATTTGTAGTAAAAAAACTAGATTCTTATAAATATTTAATGAGATAAGTTTGTTCGAGCTCAACAAAGACAAATTAGTTTAGATCGAATATAAAATTTTGTAAGTGACAAGGTAGAAAGTTCTATTATTTATTCAAGACAAAATTGGTAAAGGTCAACATGACCAGCAACCAACTAGAAAAACTTGTAAAAATTCCTTTTGATAGCATAATAATGGGATACCCGAACGAAGATAATGAAAAAGTAAATAGTACGTAAATCAACTTAAGTAGTAATAAAATCTTGGCACTGAATACTAAGTGGTATAGAGAGCTCATAACTTGACAATGTACTATGTAGTTAAAGATTGCAATAAGAATGTAGATAAATTCGTATATACCAACAAAATAATGAAAACGACCTTTCTACAAAGTACACATTTGTTTAGAACCGAACAAGGCTCGCTGCTAACAATACAAATTATGTAGAGCATGCCAAAACACTAAGTCCAAGGTTTCACGAACTAAAGAATGCTATAACAAAAAGAGAAGTGATCAGTTAAAAGGAAAACATTATGAAGTAATAGATTTAATGATTGGATAACCTTCAGCCGTTCCTTGTTTTAAATCAACAGACAAAGGAGATATTAACATTACAAATGCAGATTAAATGTATGTTGATTGGTTCCCTATTAATCATGTAATATTCGAATTAGCTAGCATACGTATTATATTCTCTGCCTTTGCACAAATATTACTATCAATACCAGTTTGTTTTCATACTTATGATAATAGATTTGGCTTAGCTTGTGTCATCCTTTGTGATCCCGACATCGGCAGTCTTATCTAAGTTTAGCATGTAGCTGTATACTGACGACCTTACCTAGTGATCCTCAAATCATACGTGTCATCATCGTGTAATAATAGTTCGTTTTAGAACCCATTCCTGCAATAGGTATAAAACTGGTCTGTTTGCAACGCAAATACTGAGAACAGTTCCCTGATAAACATTCACTTTCTTACCATTGGTCAGAAACATATTAACGTCAGATTTTTTTTTGCAGATCTGCGGATCAAATGTTCGATGAAAATCCTATAAAGTCTATGAATACGCTAACCGTTCTCCAGTTGTTTTTGTTTTTGTGAAAAATACAAACGAAACAAAGTTGTGTGATTTATGGGTAGAACAAGAGATGAATCATATAGATTATGAGCAGTTCGCACGAGGCAAGTTCAGCTTTGGAATGTTGTGAAATATTTGTTTGGGTTTACGAAGAAATAAGATCGGTATCGATGATTCAGAAAACATATTTGGTACCTACTGTATTCGAATCAATTTAATTGAGAAGTGTATCAGGAAGCCAGTCTTTAACTGGATAATATAAAGCCGGGGAATATCGAGTAGGTAATGGCTTTAGCTTCACCACTAGATTTACTCTTTATGAAATGTGACCCCAAATCCATATTAATGTAACAATAAATGCCAACGTTACTCTGTCTGTCTGTCTGTTTGTTACGTTTTCACGCTTTAACAGCTGATTCGATGGTTATGAGATATATAGAGATAAATAGGAGCTGAGAAGGACATAGTATAAAAAGTCCTTTTGGAATGCAAATGAAATCGCAGACAACGGCTAGTAACTTCATAATCGTAATTCTGATAAAATGTTAAAATCTTATGTATCGTATGAGAAGGTTTATTGTTTAGTTATTATCAGCAATAGAGGATATTATATCACCGTTGCTACAATAACAATTTCTATATTTATAACATAATAACATTTCTATAGATACTAAGAGCAAAGCCATTTCCTTCGGATGTTTGTCGATTGATATAGAAACAGGAATAACGTTTGTTCTTCCACGTCTTAATGTGACTGCCTCAACAGAAATGGAAAGCGAAAGCAATTTCTATTATTACATCTGAGTAAATTTGATTGGTAAAAGATTGAGGCCGTTGAGGAATTTGATAAGATAGGAACATTTATCATCAAAGAGATTACAAAGGTATTAGTAATTTGCGACAAAACCATCGTTATTGCACCTTACAATTCCAGAAACGCTTATTTGGTTTTCGAAGTAAGGTATACTGAATTTCGATAGGTTTAATCGCTACCAAGAAGGGATCAATTTAGCTTCAATTATATTATTCGTCGTCACGTGCTGATGTGCATGGAGAAAGTACCTAAAGCTCGTTGCATCAACATTGGCAGGAGTTTGATCAGCGCTCAAAATCTTACAGATTTTATTATAAACTAGAGATTTGGCTGCGGCTTCGTTACGGGCGGAGCTTTCTATTGGTGAAGGAATCATTAAAACGGTTAATAGTTTACCGATTACTAATAAACAATAAACAGAATCCTTCCTCATTGTAATATTAGTATTGACTTAATCCATCTAGGTACGCCATTTTCGTAATTTATCGTTAGACAGACAGCCATATTATTTTCACTTACTAATCACAATATTCGCACAGAAATAGTAAATATTACTTACAGCATTTTATCTTCATTAATTTATTATTATCCTTTATCCAGACCTTGTAATTAATTTCATATATCAACGGCAAGAGTATAACAGCCGTCACATCTCCAAGTAATGAAGTCAACATCTTATATATAAAATTAATTAACGTTGTAATAAAAGGAATGTTATGCTGTCACATTTGATGATCTATGCGGAGACTTTGCTCAATTAGTGAGAAAAGCTAAGTAAAAATAGCTCGGTGGCTTAGGCAAACATCCTTTTACGTCATCGTTTCAGGGACATCACCACTAAGAGCTTTCTCGTAATTGATTACGTACTTTCTTTAGCAATTCTGCTTGTGTTAAGTTTTCTTTTTCATAGAATAAAGGAATTATAAATGGTTTACATCATAACTCATCCTGAGTTGTGAATTTAATACAAAAAGTTGCGATCCTAAACAAACCAATGTTTCTCAGGAGGATGGTAAAACTATGTGTTTACAACAAAAACATGTTTTTATTGTAACTTGTAAATTAATCTGCCAAATTTTTTTGCTTTCAGAATATCACAAAAATCCACGCAAGCTTTGTTTTAGACTTTTTTCAAAAGTTTTGCCATCTTTTCATTTTACAACACCGTGATACTTAGAAAGTACTGTACGATCGGTCGAAACACTTCATTCATTGGGAAGATATGGAATATTATATTAGCAAGTTATTTTTTTTTAATTTTAGGTTACAAAACTTTTATATTTATTGGTAAATCCTCATGGATCACTTGCCGTCGCGTCGTTGAAAGGTCGAAGCATGTTGAACACGTACCCACAACACACGTCGGCAAAAATCATAACCTTCTAGATATAAATTCGTACTATCAGACTTTTCTTTACTGTAAAAGGTAAAATATACGTTCTGTTACGTCACGATATACAGACAGACACGTTTTATTTTCACCGTAGGTCTGTGTTGACACAGAGTAAGAAGTGACAGAAGCCTAACAATACCTAACGATTGTAAAACTCGTAGTGAAACAGTGCCTTGACCAATGTACCCGTAGTAGCCATACATGTGAGTTTGTTATTGTTATAAGATTGTTTGATGTAAACAAACTGAGAGTGCGCTGGCGACGTGCGCGGGAGCATGTTTCGTACCATTACATCTTAATACATAACTATTGGGTATGGATGTGTTGTGAAAAATGATTTTAATAATGATACATTTATTATAACTTATTAAATACAGAAATCGTTGCGAGGGTTGTAATTATAAGAATTTGGTAGTTCGTAATTATTTTTATCATAGATAGGCTTGCGCTTGACCACAACTCGCCTGATGTTAAGCAACGATGTGGTCTACGATGGAGCGCCTTGCCTAGAAGAAACCTATTCACTCTCGTCTTGAAGACACCCAACATACATGAGTGTACTGATGAAAAATAGGTGACGGTAAAACCGGTTCCACGGTCGCAAAATAAAATTTAATATAATTAGGACCTTTCGAAATTATGTGCGTATTAATACGTTAAGTATGAAGGAAATTATCGTGAGGAAACCTGCATGCCTGAGATTTTTTGCACGGTGGCGGTGTGTGAAGTCTGCCGACGCGTGGTGGACTATAGCTTGATTGATGATATATCAAAATTGGACGTAGTTAAGCAGAAAGGACTCAAACCACACAATGTCACTTTTGAGTGATTGAAGTTTCAGCTGTGATTTCTCTAACACAAAGTTACTTTTTTTTAAATTTTTGACCCTTATTATTGACAGGAGAGTTAATATTTTATTTGTCTATCAAAATAATGATATATTTTGCAATACATTACGAGATATTAACAGTAGTACGGTGGCATATTTAACTCGGCCATTGTGTGGATTGAGTCCTTTCTGCTTAACTACGTCCAATTATACTCTACATGATCTTATTTTAGTGAAGGAAAAATACAACTGCGGGCAGTATTTGAACCTGCGTCTTCTGGTTAGGTACACCAGACGCTATGACTGCTAAGCCACCGAGAGTCCTACACACCAGGTCGAAATTTGTCTTTGAGGTGACGTCTACATAATCTTTTATTTACTTTCTACTTGGCCCTTCTATATTTATATTTCGTCTACCTCCTACTCCTCGCTACCTACGTAGAATTGAGTATCTCCCCAAGCCTTCTGATGTGTCTGTGGAGTTGTCTTCAAGAGACGTGACCTAGATACAGAGCGCTGCATGAAGATGTTCTTTCATCCCGCGTCTAGACTATGACAATTAGAACTGGGTTTTCAATTGTGTTGTTGCATGTTTAAACAAGATGTTTATGTTATGGCTACGTTTGAGAGTATGTTTTGTGTTGCGATAGTACTACTACTACTGTAAGAGACTGCAGTACTTCTTTCCCAAAAAAATCCTTCCTAATATATGAAATTCATACATACATAATCAGCGCATAATGTTCTCACTGTTGGGACACATCCTCCTGTCGGTGGGAGTGGGCTGTAATCCACCAGGCGCACAGTGGGTCGAAACTATGATTTCAGTGACATAGGGATCAACTTTGGTTTTTAACTTTTTTGTTTGTGCGGATGGATAGAGCTCATTAACCTTAATAACAATTGTTCTGGCGGTTTTTCTCAAACTTAATACTTTCGGTAGAAAAACGTGTTTTGTTATTTTTTTGTATGGAGAGGATCAAATTAAATTAAATTCCTGCTAAGTAGCGTGTGATCCCGCTTTGCAACTTTATTTTTCTTATACCTTGTGTAGTATACTATCATTTGATGCTATGAACATGTGCATAAAGTTGCAACTCTGCCAAATAAATGGATCGAAAAAAATGAAAAAAATACGTATAATAAAAAGCTTCATTTTTTTTCGGAAGTTCTTTTAGGTAAAATTTGATATGGAATAATAAGTAGAAGCACGTTATATTACACATAAGACTTATCAACTACCAACAACACATTTAAAGTGTTTGTTTAAAAATGTGGATCTATGGATTACAGTTTATTTGTAAAATAAAAATTAGTTTATAAAATGTCCTTTTAAGTTAGATTTAATACTGAAAAGTAATTAAAGATACATACTAATACACATTAGTAAAGTTAAAATAACTTACTATCTACTAACACAAGTAAACTAAAAACTAACCATATATACAAACAACACCAAACTTTACTATACTATTTCCTTTCAATTATAACATATGTAAAATATCCTCATTTGTCGCCAGTCTCGGTAACTTAGTAGCTAAAGGTCTAACGTAATTAAAAAAGATCGTATTTTTACTTCGCAAAAGAAAAAAAAAACTAATTAACAAAAAAACAATTTATAACCTACAGAACCTGTTGATGTGTAGGATTCTGTACGTCGCTGACAAAAAATACAACGTAATTAAATTATACCATGTCAATACCAATCCTACATAGCAAGGAGTTCATCGTTCTAATGTTAAAAAAGTTAGTTACGTCATGAACGCTGACAGTTCGATGGCACGAATCGTTTGGCAGTGTGGGTCGATGAGTATGCTTTGAGTAGTCACGAATTGATACGGGTAGGCTGTAGTGTTTTGGTTTTATGAGCGTATCGAGTCAGACGAATTTTAATCGATTCGCGACATACGGCGCGATGTTTGGGTTTTGATTGTCAATTTATATTTGACAACAATGGACAAAGTTTGAGAGATACTTAAGAGTCATCTGTTGTCTGCACTATACCAAGAACTTTTAGGTGACAGAATTGATCATCTAATTGCTTAAAACTATCGTAAGTAAATCGAGGATTCTTCCAAATTATTAAGCCTAAGTTTTAGTACTCAATTGTGAATTAATTAAAGTGGATGTTTTAAAGACATAATTTTTTCGAACAACGGAAAAAACTAAGAAATTGGCGCCCGAGACATGATCATCCGCCTAAACATACAAAATACCAACAATAAAGATTTATTCACAACACCAAAAAGCGTAAGCATAAAGTTCAAATTCAAAAGTACAAAATATGTTAAAAAGTTGTTATAAATAGGCGATCTCTATATCATTGAACACTGTTTATATCGATTATTTTTTTATCGTAAGTAATGTAAGTATTATATCTTTGTGTCGAAGATGAAAAGAATTGATGTTCGATTTCCTGTATCAGAAATCAGATAGTATTTCAGTGATGGTATTTGGTATATTTATTGGTTTTCGTGTTTCGATATCGAGTTATACATATGACGCATCGGTAGTAATATGATTCGAGACGTATAAATAGCTGATAGTGACCCTTCCGACAAGTGTTCTAAATTGTTCTATGAAATATAGAAATTATAATTAGTTTTTAGAAATTTGTTTTACGTGTATATTTTATCATTCCGTATAATAGGAACGAGTTTGTAAATATAACATCTGTTTTTTGACAAATGAATACATACTTACCTTGTTTTTCGAATCGGTTAAGTAGGAATACCCTTTCAGAACAACCCTAATAAATAAAACAAATTGCTCAACATATTTTAACTTTGTACCTAAAAGCAATCAGAGAGCTAAAAGGACCAATGGCTATTTTTTTATGAATCATTATATGATTCACGGACATATAATACGATCCATTGTCAATATAAACTGTATAAGGTTTTCGTACAATGAGAGATGGCAATGACAGCACGATGTATCCGTGAATAATATTGTGATTCATAAAAAAATGGCCATTGGTCGTTTAGCTCCTCTGATTGCACCTGATAAAAACCAGCACATGCGTAAAACAGTGAATAATCCTGGATTATTAAAAGGGTTATACAGGGTGAAAGTGACATTGACGCCCAACCACTGAATTCAGTACATGATTCTGGGTGGCTTTGAAATTTTGTCGGTTTCTAAAAAAATTGCTATTCCATACATTTTGACCGTGCAGGTGTAGGAAAAAGCAGTTCCTTTTTTTTTAATAACCGACGAAAAATATCAACGCAAGGGTGTCCAGAATCATATTGTATTGAATTCATGGTAAGCGGTTGAACGTCGATGTCCCTTCTACCAGTATATTTCAATATTTTGTATAGGTATAATATACTTTATCAGTCACATGGGACACGGGACAAGGTCGTGTATTTCATCCACAACAAAATAATAAAGTACCAGTGGGAATTGTATGAAAATTACGTAATACACAATTAATAATAGGAATGCCTTAATTAACGTTTGTACTATCTTTTTATGTCAAGGTTTCCTTCACAACGGTCATATTTTTTCCCAAGTCCTCGCCTGTCACAGACCAACCTACTTTTTGCCGCGAGTGGAGCTGCGATGGCTAACCTAGTTTTTGCTGCGGTTTTAAAAAGTCTGCGTCTATTTCTATCTAGCGTCATAATCAGATGGTTAACTGTTTTGTAGTTCGCCATTCAACTGTGAACCTATTGTATATATATATACCTAGTAAACGTAAGACAAGAATGAAACTCATCATGAATGATTGCGTCACTTATGATGATTGTATTAGTTTAATGCATTCAATTATGTTTTATTTAATGACTGTATAAAGAATGTGCATATTCCTGGGCATTACTTTTATGATCAAAACACAAATTTTGTTCTACTTACGGCCATATGTTATTCCTAGAATATTTTCACCTTTCAACCAGTCACCAAATATAATGAGGCGGTTAATTAATGAGACGACCTCCTCCTCTTTTCTCTTATGAAAATGATGAATAGTAGGTATCTATACACCTCACAATGAGGAGAATTGAAATTTGATCGAAATGTTTGTTTAATTTGACACCTGTCAAATGTGTTACTTAAGTTACGTCCTTTACTGTCAACATTAACTTATTCTTATGGCGTAGATTCTTAGCGAGCCGGGTGGGGTGTAACCCAGGATTTTCCTACACTTCTTGGGACTGGTTAGCGGTATGTATCGATGCCTAGTTTTAAATTTCTTTAATAAATTAAATATATGCGGTACTTTTTTATGGGATAGGAGGCAAACCAGCAGACGTATCGCCTGATGGTAAGCGATCACCGCCGCCCATGGACACTCGCACATTCAGACTAGCTTTTTTGTAAACTTCGTTTACATAAAGTAATTCTTGTGCTCTTACATCATTATGCTTTAAGATCGTATGTCGATCAGTTTAGTCTTACGACAGATATATTTAGTCGGGTTGTTTTAAACATCAGCGTCAAGTTGCCGAACACGTTGCCGGGCCAAAGAAGTTCTTCCGATCTTAGTTTAATTAAAATGTCTGTCAGATCAAAGTTGTGGACATACGAAACAGTTCTGGCACGATATGATCCCGTTTTTAATTATTTTTGATCAATTGGGTCAGTGGAAGAAGACAATTGTTACGCCCCAAAATGGCAGTTTCAGAAATGTGTGTGACCAATATTCTTCAGATTTCCGCAACGATGTTGGGACAAGCTCGTGGGCTTTCAACGAGCTTGTATCTAATACTTATTGCTTGTATAATATCTTATATTGCTTAAATAATATCAGTAATTTACTCGAAAAGATTCCTATCGGACCTCCGAAACCCAACCTTGTTTTTATAACTCAATGTTTTATCCCAGTCGCACTCGCAGCAACACTACGCTGTATCGAGTCTGTGACTGTCCGGAAATCCCGTACCAAGTAATACCGAATACGGGAATAAAACTTAAATCATACGTCACTTTCATCAAAATAACAGTTCAAAATAAGAGCTACAAAATACTAGGATCCCGTAACAAATGAATGACGTAAGTGATACTAACGTAGCAGTGACACCTCGGAACCGTGAAAATAAACTACGCACCACACCTGCCGACGTCTGGATTGGCGCCAAACGTATTGAAACGGTTAGTGTGCAACGTTATATTAATTGCACCAGATTAGTTTTAGGAAGATTTGAATACTGCTTCCGATGAGCGCATTAATATTAACATCCGGCCAAAAGATCCCGATCCACCCCATGAACATAAAAACAGAGTTAGCTACCTTAATACTTTATCAATCTACGGTATACTACCTGGCCACCTACTACCAACAAGAGAACTTAGTTGCCTAGACCATTTCATGCTAAAACTTGACAAATGTAAACTATCTGCTTCTATTGGTATCTTGCATACTTCTATAACCGACCATTATACAACATTCCTAGCAATATCTAAAATAAAAAATAAAAAGAATGCTCCGAAATCTAAATCTGTACTCAATTACGAAGAAGCATTAAAACATTTACAAGAAAACAAAATAGCAGACCTACTCTTCTGTTCAGACCCTACTGAATTGGCGAACTTATTCATACATAAACTAACAGAGTCCATACAGACAAATACAATGACAGTTAAAATACCAAGTAAAAACCGAATAATTAAGCCGTGGATTACTCAAGGTATACTACGATGTATCAAAAACCGTAATAAAATGCAAAAATCCATCAAAACCGATCCTCACAACAAAATTCTAAAAATAACATTTAAGAGGTATAGAAACTATTGTAATAATTTAATAAAAAAATTAAAAAGAAAATACGAAAAAGAACTACTGGCTAACTCTATTACAAACAATAAACTACTATGGAAAAACATAAAAAATATTACTTATACTAATGCAAATAACAATACAAATATAGAATTATTAAAAGCAAAACCATCTCCTTCCGAATCAGTAAACTTTATCAATAATTTTTTTGTTAATATTGGACAACAGCTGGCTCAACAAATCCTAGATAAATCAAATTCTGCCCATCAAAACCAGTGGTACTTAAATAGCCAACCCCCAGTTCCACATTCCTTTGTACTCTTCGATGCTGACCCTTGTGAAGTAGAAAGAATTTTGATGAACTTAAAACCTAATAGTGCCCCTGGCTGGGACAACATATCTACAAAATTTCTGAGATACATAAAAACTGAAGCTGTTCCAATTCTAACCCATCTATCTAATTTGTGCTTCAGCACTGGTGTCTTCCCTGAAGCCTTGAAGCAATCTATTGTAACGCCTATCCACAAGGGGGGAAACAGAGACGATGTCAACAATTACAGACCTATATCTGTCCTTCCAGTTATAGCTAAAATCCTGGAAAAACTCGTAAATAAACGACTACTTAATTATCTCAACAAATATGATTTGCTTTCTCCAATGCAATTTGGCTTTAGAAAATCTACATCAACAGAAGATGCAGTAATCGCTTTAACCTCTTTGGTAACTAATAAACTGGATATAGGGTCCAAGTGCGTAGCTGTATTTTTAGATCTCAAAAAAGCGTTTGACACCGTCTCTGTTCCCACCTTAGTGTGCAAATTAGATAAACTCGGCATAAGAGGTTTGCCACTTACTCTTCTACAAAACTACTTGTCGAACAGGAAACAGAGGGTTAAAATTGGAAATTACATCAGTGAGGACGCTGGCGTATCATTCGGCGTACCACAGGGTAGCGTACTAGGTCCTACCCTGTTTTTAATATATATAAATGAGCTCTGTAACTTAAATATAAAAAATGCCAAAATCTTCTCCTACGCTGATGATACCGCCATCGTCTTCACTGGTAGTTCCTGGCAAGAAGTTGAGCTATGTACTGAAGTGGGCATGGCAACTATAGCCAAATGGTTGCATAATAATCTCCTCACCCTGAACACATCAAAAACTAACTTCATGTGTTTCAGTATTAGTGAACGGACACAACCGGCTGAGAATTTTAAAATAAAATTACACAGCTGTGATAATGTGACCAATAATTGCTGTAACTGCCCCACGCTAAACAAAGTAACACATACTAAATATTTGGGAATAATAATAGACCACAATCTCACCTGGTATCTGCATTTGGAGCAAGTAGCTAATAGGATCAGGAAACTCAGCTGGTTATTTAGCACATTAAGACACGTTGTTCCAAAAAACATGATCACCCACGGGAATAACACCAGAAATCTACTAAATGAAATATATGTTGCTCTGGCCCAATCTGTCTTGATTTACTGTATCCCCATCTGGGGAGGGACAGCAAAAACCAAATTCATTGAATTAGAACGTGCTCAACGTGCACTGATAAAAACAATGTACTTTAAAAAAAGACGACACTCTACTGAAAACTTATATCAAGTAAGTGGACTACTCTCTGTAAGAAAATTATATATTATACAGACGATAATAAAAAAACATAAAACTCTGCCTTATGATGCAACTAAACTCTCCAAGAGAAGAAAATATGCCATTGCACAAATCCCCCGCACAAAAACCTGCTTTGCATCCATTCAATATAACACACGATCAGCACAATTATATAATAAAATAAATAAAGAAGTGTTTGTTCATGACAAAAAATTCGCTGACTGTAAGAAATCTGTAGTTGAATGGATCAAAAAATTATCTTATGAGGAAACAGAAATATTTATAAAATAACCCACATAACTCTTTCACTCACTCACACACACCCACTCACACACCCACACGCGTGCGCGCGCTCACACACACACACACACACGCACACACACACACACACGCACACACACACACACACACACACACACACACACACACACACACACATACACGTACACAACATAATCACTTAGATTAAGCGTCAAATTTGAAATAGCTATATAAAAATGAAGTTTTAAGGTCATGTTTTCGTTTGACAATTATTTTGAATTGTTTTCTTTAGTTATGGAAGAGCGGAGTCTTCTACTACAGGCTTTTTTTTGCTTAAAAGAAGGCTCCAATCACAATCTTACTGTATGAATATTGTTAAAGAAATAAACTATTTTGTATTTTTGTATTTGTATTTTTGTATGAGAATTACTCTTCAACTCGTGCGCAAGTAATTGGAGAGAACCCCTTACGCAGTTTGCTGAATTAATGTTTATGAGAACAGCTAGAATTTTTAAATTAAAGCGAATTTTTTTAAGAAAACCCCAATAACACTTTCGATGATAACCTGGGAATCGCAGCATCGTCGCATTTAGGAACACTAGACTGGAATAATGAGGCAGTTCTGATAGCAGTAAGGATTTGTATTCTAACGACTCTCCACACAAGGAAAATATAATTATCTTATCTTTATATTGGCAAAGACCTTTCTAGAACTAATCTGACACTGTTATGTAGTACTAAGCCCTGACAGATAATGTACGATGTTGAATGAGATTATCTTATATAGCGTTTGTTCACATAACATCAGGATGTTATTGCGATAAGTGTATTTGTTTTTTTATAAGGACTGAGTATATCGCACATCCTCTAAAAAACCGTCATAACATAAAAAAAGTGATTTTGAGAAAATTGAGTTTTAAGTTTTTTATACCTTCTGCATTTTAATTGTGAGAGTTTATAAATGAGGGATGTTGTTTTTAGTTTTCACACTACTGTGAAATATACTTAACAACAATTTCAACTAAAAAAAATAATGTATGATCATACAAATATTTTTCAAATTTTTCTAATAACTGAAAAAAGTCATATGTTATGACGGTTTTTCATGTTCTGATAGGGAGATTTATTCAAAATAATACCAATAAATAATTTGTAATTATTAATATTTATTATCACAATAATCAACACTTGTGTTGTAAATCTAATACAAAATTATTTTCTTAAATCCTTTTGGAGTAAAAACAGTAAAGTAAAACACAAATAAATCGTTGACAAAATTGTCGTAATCCATCTTACGACTGTTTTGTACTAATGAAGTATATGATAAAGTTTGTGTACTTACCTGCAATAAAGTCGTATATCAGCTTAAGACGGTTTTCACCCGCACCGGCACGCATGTGCTCGTCGCAAACACTGTTAGGGCACTGTTGAGGATTGACGCTGTGTCAATGTCGCTCCGTAAAAAACCGTCACAAGTGCCCTCTGACCACGAATTTTTGAGTTAAGAATATGGCGTTTTTGTAGATTATAAAGAAAAAAAACGTGAACATTTTTGTATTATTAGGCAAAAATGTGGATTTTTTGTGTTACGACAGTTTTTTAGAGGAGGTGCGATATGTTATCGATTTCAAGACGTGGTCAAAGTCCTGTAGGTACACTCAAACATACAAAAGGTTATGGAAGTGTTTTTTGGAGACTTGTCTCGGCACATAAGGAGAATAAGGTCTCATAACGTGATAAGGAAATTTATAAGAGCAGTAGAAGCCAACATAATTATCTTTAGAACTTTTGTTTATCTCTTCGTAAGTTTTGACGCGAACCAGTCAAAAACTACTGCACAAATTTGTATGCAGTTGTTCTGGAACTAACTTATACTTACTCATGTTTCACCTTGATTCGCGAAAACCGAGCTATAGTTAGTAAATCATATTTTGAGGAGAGTAAAACGAGCAAAAGCTAGTAATTCATTTGTGTAAAACTCTGGTCAATGAAGCCCTTGTACCACGCTTAACTTTCACTTTTAAGACGTCAAAAGGAGACTTTGAAAAAACTTTTTGATTTTACTACCAACATTTATACTTATTGAGAAACATTTGAAAGATCTTTACGAAGACATTCAAAGTAAATATCATATTTTTATCCCTCAGGCATAAATATAAATGTAGGTTGCTTGTTACAAATAGCAGAAAAAAATATAGGCAGTTGCTTGTTTTCCCAAACGCAAACAAGGTTTTGGGGAAATTAAAAATGTATTGTCGTGCGTAATGAGGTTGTAAGTCCCCGAGGGGAAGGAAAATGGAAAATGGGGAAAATTCCAACATGCGTAACATCTTTACTTGACGAACAAGTCTTTTATGGCATAGTATACGAATTTTCAAGATATAATACCTACGTATGTATGTAACAGAATTCCTTTACAAGGCACAAGTTCGCAATTTTAAATTATTATAAGATTTACTATCCAAATATTACAAATGCAAATGTACATATGTCAAGTTTGTAACGTTTTCACGGCAGAACCGTTAAATCCAATTTCGATGAATTTTGGTAAAAAGATATAAGCCACCTTTAGTATCAAAAAATTCTTTAGAGCGAGGGCAACCGTGGACTAGTAAATAAATGGAAAATTTAAAATAAAAATTATATCAATGTTTTTGATTTCTATTACTAGATGGCGACGGCGTATTCGTAACATGGACCTGGAAACTGGCACGATCTATACTAATATTATAAAGAGGTAGTTTGTGAGTTTTTGAGGTTGTAGGTGGTAATATGTGGATCTTCTGAACCGATTTCTAAAATCCTTTCACCAATAGAAAGCTACATTATTCCTGAGTGACATAGGCTGTATATTATCCCGTAAAATGAAAAGAAACTTATAGTCCATGCGGGCGTGGCCGCGGTCGGAAAGCTTATTATGATATAGAACAGAATATCTATGTAACTATCTCGAGTCGAGTAAACGAGCTGTTGGCTAAACAAAGTACCGAATGGGTCCCTCAAAATGGCAGACGACAGCGCGGTAGGCCAAGACGAAGATGGCGAGATGAGCTGGACGGCTTCTGGAAGGATTGCCTTAAACCGTGAGGAATGGAAAAAGGGTAGGGAGGCCTTTGCCCTGCAGTGGGACGAAAATGGCTGAATAATAATAGTAATAATATGCGAAGCCGTAACTCAACCTAACGCACGCGCTTCGCGTAATATAAACGTATGGAAACACTTAACGCACAAGACCGTTTTTATAAAAATAGCGCATTGCAAGCGATGTAGCCTTGCTCGTCACGTGTCGTCACAGCACATCTGCCTCAAGACATCCACGTGTTGGACCGAAATAGTCTACGCTAACCTTCCGAGTCCTTGAACCTGGGGCCTACTATGAAAATCGACCTACGAAGTAGGTACCGGCTGATGTTCCGCATATTTGAGCTATCACGAAGCGTTTCGGATTCAACAAAAATTTGGATGTTCGCGATTTAAAAGTGGACTCTACTTTCAAATACTGTTTGACATTTAATAAGTACTTCTTTAAATACATATACGACAATAATGTATTGGTAGCTAATCACATTGAGACAAACTCGACGGGCAAGTTCCATCGAACACCTTCATTGTTTGTTTGACTACTCCAATCCATTCCTATTTGCTCTAATCGAACTCAAAAAGGTCGAGCATATTCTCACATGGAGACAACATTAGATCATTATAAATGACAAATATGTAAATGTATATTTAATTCTGTAAATAGATCTAGGCATAGACATAATTTTTTTTTAAAACTAGATGTCGCCGGCATTTCCTATCTGACGACCTAAGAGAAGAAACGCCGAAACAAACTCAGAGAATCATGGTCTTCTTTAAAGTCCGTCGTTGTTTTGTTTAGGTCCTAAGCTTCGAAGACCGATTTCCGTAGTAGGGCCCTCGTCCTCGTTACAGCAGAGTTCAATTAACACTATTACAAGTAAGGCAATATCGCAATCAACACGATACTCGAATGTTATTACACCGAACGTTTAATTGTTAACTCGCGAAAACAATTCAAGTGCTATTGTTGATTTTCCAAAATAAAGACTTATAAAGTAAGAGGGAAACATCAGAGATTTATGATTAAATAATATTTGCTCACATTTAGATGTGTGGGAGGTTGAATGGCAGTGCAAATGAGAACTAAAGCTAGCATTCTGGGCAATGCACCATAAGCCAATCGCATTCGCAAGTACACGACGTGCCAAATTGCCTGTGAATAGCCCAAAGCATCGTTTCTCAACCTGAGTGTCGATAAACTAAATAGTCAGTCAAAATGCTAAGTAAAAAATGACGCTTATTTATTTATTTGATTTTTTACACCAGCTAAAGACGGTGACCGGTTCGTCCCTTTTTAAGTATCATTAATGCAGAATGGATTTTATTTAAAATTCAAAATACAAACTTATAAAATGATATTTTTTTTCAGGTCTTATTTACCCGTTGAACAAATCGCGACGCTCTTTTAAATTTTTTCATTCATGATAGGCCTACGCTTGACCTATCATACATAATAAACGTCATGCCAGCTTTTTGATGACAACTGATGAACGTAGGCGCCTACCCCAAAGAGCGCCAACCATCCCGGTCTTGGACAGCTTCCATCCATTCGCTGCTAGCCTTCTTCAAATCGTCGGCCAATCGAGTCGCAGGGCGTCTCACACTATCTTTGCCCCCCGTTTACGTTTTTACCAAACATGACCCCCGCTACGAATTGCGATGACCACATTGAGAAACAGTGATCAGTGTTGTTAGCAATTTGCATAATAGCATCAACATCTTGGGCGTTGTACGCACGGCCACACATCTAACTATAATTTCCAGTATAAACTGACCTCTGATTGTAAGGAAGGCGTACACAATGCGAGGCCAGCGTAAATTGGAAATTTATGACTAGCTGTTTAGCCTGTAGTTCAGACCTTTGCGGTCCTCCAAAGAGTTCTTCTTAGAAATAATATAAGCATAAATGTGTACATGTAGACCACCAGCTATTGCAATTATACTAGTAAAATTATCAGGTCCAAAAGTGCCAGTACCAAAATTAGTTCTAAAATCTATTAAGCGATGAAATGTCCTCACATTTCTAATATTTACAAAGCTCAACGTCTCTAACAAATTGGGTAAAAGGGGACTTGGTAATAACAACCTCAGCGTAAGTGGCAGTTGAAACTTGGATCAATTACTTTTCTATATCGAGCCAATTTTGTCTAGTACTGGGTCAGACGATCTGATGCTCCCAAGGGCGACTGAAGGGTAGGGGAAGGTGACTGGAAAGTCGATTGGGTATCTGTAACTTCTACGACTTGGGATCAAAACATAGTGACGTGCAAAATAAACGAGTTTAAGCAGTTAAAAATGACATGCTGTCATTAATAGATAAATGGAATTAATAAGTCCTGTTTGACGTTTGAATTTATTTGATTAAGTATGCATAAGTTTTAAAATATTTGAATAGAATAGTAGTAGTAGAATCACAATATGTTTCATGCATTGCAATCAGTACTATTCAGGCATGGAGTAAATAAACACAAGTCGTAAAAATAGCGAGTTTTGTAATAGATAGGAATGCCTCGGTCAGTGTGTCTGTTAACTCATATTACCTCATTAAGACTTTTCGACTATGCATCATAATCATTATGATTCAACAAAAGCTAGCAAAATAATTATAAAAACTTGCATGGTGTTAAGGAGAGTTATCTTGATTAGAATATAAATGATCTTATGGCATACACCTCACAGAAATAAATAAATAATAATTTCTGTAATATTAGATATTTTAAAAACACTTTTGCAAGTCGATGTTTTAATTTTTTTTTAAACTAGATAGCGGCCGGCATTTCCTTACTAACGACCTCTGAGAAGAAGCACCGAAACAAACTGGTCTCTTTTTAAATGCAGGCAGTAGTATTATTAGATACCTACCTATGCAAGTTTTACAATGTAGGAAATTGTCTGAAGAGGCCTTTTAAAGAAAGAGTCATAGCAGTTTTGAGCTGACCTGTCCTAACTAACATTGTGTAAGTCAATCATTATATAGGGATAGATAAACAAACAATAAAACCGAATACGACTATCTATTATCCCACCTATAAAGCACTGATCTTCAGTAGGAAAGTGACGCCGCAAACACAAGCAGCGACCACAAAAGTATCATGAAAATCTTACAGGTATCACCCAGACCGGGACGGAGCTATTGATTTTCTATATCGCCATCCCTCTCTAAAACTAGAGTAGTGATAGGTATGACACTTCATAATACAGTCTCAGCCTTGAACTATGCTCGTAAACAAGCCTGTTGTGTCAATGTGTGTTACTGTTTGCCATTATCTAGATTAGAAAGCATTCGGTGCTATTAGGTAAAGGTCATAGTCCACTTTACGGGTCTGTAATGCGTCCCGCGACATGATTTTGTCGTTACATTGTCTCGTCTATACCGTAGTTTCTATACAAGATATACGATGACATAATAATTCCGTACCGTGCCGTCGGCCTTTTGAATTTTAATTAAGTAAGTGAATGAAAGGCACTAAAAGGAAATGAAAGGCACTGAAAATAAATTATAAAAGGAATTTATTTGTTGTCAGGAAAACACTCGCTTTTTTTTGACGACGCAGGTAGCTATGCGCTTACCTTAAAGCTACATGTGACGCTTGTATTTCCCTAAGAGTTAGGCAGATTTGTACTTATTCGTACACTCACAGTTCACTGGCATATTTCGGTCTTATAGAGGTAAACATATTGCCATTAGCCAGGCGAAAATCTAGACTCCCGAGCTACGACTGGTTACTGAGAATTTCGTAGAAAATCCCAATAACAATTTGCTCGACCTGGGAATAGACTCAAGACTTCTAAGAATAGCAGTTCACCTAAAAGCTAGAAGGTTCTATAATTATATCAACCGTGCATGAGATGAAAGAAGTATAGATTTAGATCGTGTATTATTTTAGCACGTTTTTAAATTCGTTCGTTTTTTTTTTCCCGAAGGAGAAAGATTACATCGATTATTCTAATCTAATCAATGACGTATTATTATAATCAAATGGCACTTATGAAGCTCGAATGTACCTTTAGTGCAGGTAAACTTGAATATTTACATTATGACTAATAATGACAGCGTTATGACGTATACGTGGCTCATAACTAGTGCCAAGAGACCTTGAACTACACTCGTAAATAAGCGTGTGACAACCTAAACTGCATTATGAATAAGTGTACTTCTCACTTTTACCTACATAAAACATGTGGAAGGCGTAAATACAGAGGTACAACATCTTTTGGCCACATATAGAAATCATCATCAACCTATTACATTGTCCCACAGCTGGGCACGGGTCTCCTCTCAGAATGAGAGGGATTAGGCTATAGTCTACCACGCTAGCCTAGCCGGGTTGGCAGACTTCACATGCCGTCAAGAAAATCGCTCACGATGTTTTTCCTTCACCGTTTAAGCGCGTGATAATTAATTATTTCGATTCCAACTTGAGACCTTTGACTTAACAGTCCAATGGTCATATCACAAGGCTACCACTGCACATATAGAAATGCTACTAACGATCGACTTTGAATGCTACTGCTTATTTCTTTTTTGAAGTTGGAACGACAAAATGTTGTTTAGGTCGTGCATAATTTAGTTGCACGCGGTTTAACTCCCATCCCAATGGACTTTTTGAGATGAAAGGAAGTCCATGTCCTTTCCCAAGGTCCAATCTATCTCCATACTAAATGAAAAAGAATGAAAGTTATGATAACCAGCCATTTGTCGATCTTGATTTGGGCCTCATGATAAAGCCTAAACCAGTTAACAGATTTCGATTGACTTTGGAAAGGAAATAAATTGCATCCCGAGGAAGGAAATTATGTAAGCTTACCTATTGTCTAAAAAAAAAGCGGAAAGAATATAAAACAACTAGAACATTTTTACAAGCTTTTTATCAATAAAGGCCTCATCACTTTGATACTCATATAATAGGCTTGTCAATCAAACGCATGTTGTCTTCTTCACAGGACATACTAGCTACATGCAGTTACGTCATACGTTACAAAGTAAATGTATTTAAACTATTACAAGTATATCTGAAAAGTGAATTAGATTATTCTGCCATTGGGTTCAAGCTATTACGGTCATATTCCCTCGAGAACGTTTATTGTGGCTGGATATGAAGGCTTGTATACTGTAATGGATATTACTGGCGAAAATTGGAAGATCAGGCTATCGGTATTGCGGTGAAATAGTTTACTTTTTTGGAACGATGTTTTAAATAAACTGTTCTTGTCATTTAAAGGTGTAGTGGTCGTACTTCTTTATTCTGTAAATGCGACTTTGAACTGCTCTTCATAGTAATGATAAGCGGCGGCGTGTCGCCTTACGTGTTGTTATATTGAAGGCTGAAGGTTCTTCCTTATCAGTCAAGCGAGTGAAACTGTCACGATATATCATTGTGTGGACGCTACGTCACATTTCCCACATACGTAGGTACATAACAGTCACGTGCGTGTCGTGATACCCTTCCGTCCTAAAGAATAATGCAGATCTCGCACGCAAGACATCCGATTTTGTTTGATGTATGCCCATACAAAACAATAAGATTTTGCGTTCAGGGGACTAAAACAAACAATGTACTCCATAGCTGTACTAAATGGCTAAGTTCAGCTAAAACCCAAACCACTGGTAAGCTGCCTGGCGCTGGTTTTCAATAGGACCTTAAAAAGGCTAAACATGGAACCATATAAATCCAAGATAAGGTGACCTCTTATAGTACGAAATGCTTATACAATGCAAGGCCCGCTTGCGCTGGATATGTATAGCAAAAATGGCCGTTTAATGAGGTTCTTTGAGTAAAGTAATGGTATTGTTGGCTGCTGATCTAGTTGTAAACCCCAGATTACCTAATTGTCGCCTTACCTTTAAGATACCTGTAAGAGATAGCTAGCCATTTTATTATTTGTACTTGGCATTCGGTTGTGGTGTACAATAAAGAATATTCTATTCTATTCTAAAATGTAGTTCTATCAGACAAAATTGCAGTATACCCCATCGTTCACGACAGCTTCTAGTAATAAGGGCTATCAAACGTCCAATTTGGGTCCATTACTGTATCGCAATATAATGGTTAGTTAGGCAGCGCTTCGTATGCGGACCACGGGGCAAGAAACCGAAAGGGCAAAACGTGACCAGCCCTAGCACAGGTGTAGAATATATTCATTTTCATTCAATTTCATGTTTAATTCAGGAAACTAAAAAGTACATAAAAGATGAGTATCTAGTGTTCAGGGAAACTTAATTCGTGAAAACAGGCACAATTTTTTATCCGAATGGAGTGCAGAAGCTCTTTTTCATACACTAATTTGCAGAATTATTAGAAAGAATTTCCATAAATTAATAGGCCGAATCTATTTTTATCTTTAATTTTAATAGAATCCCAAAAATCATGCTTGGAGAGAAACGATAAAAAATCCGATTTGGACTTAAGAACATTTAAATTTATCAAAAGGAACCTACAATAATACTAAGAAGAACGATATTTGTGTATCTTTTTCCGCATACATCGTCAATTCAAGACACGCGGTAAGAGATCGATTCTCCGTAATCCAATATCCTGTTTTTGTGTCGCGTCTTTGCTGAAGTGACTCCAAAAAGAACTAATATGTAAGTTTAATATTTCGTTTTACTGCCATATCGATATCGATATGTGTTCAAAGCCGCATAAGGGACAGCGTAAAATGGTTAGCCCCCAATTTCATGTCATAATTAATTAAGAAGCCAAACAACAAAGAACTTGTGAAACTTAAACTAGTCAAACCCTAAATAGATTTATTAATTGTGATGTAAATTACTCGTCAAAATTGAGAGAAACCTCACGTAAATCATTGAATCATTACCGTCTGTAGGCATTTCTAACAAAACTGAAAATAAAGTAATAAATATTTGAAAGAGAATTGTACAAGTTTTATAATAAGTGCCAACAGTTCTGTAACAAACAACCTCTAAGTTGAAGGAGAATATTAATATTTCAAACGTAATTGAAAGTTCTATATCTAGAACAAAATTAATAACTTCGCAGAGGTCTACAGATGCTGGTTTTTATTCCGAAGATGTAGAGATGTTTTTTAAGCGTTATGTTGAACATTTTCTCAGTGGTGGGATCCGCCTAGCTATAGAGTGTGGGAGGGACATCGACGCAAAACAGCTTACTGTTACTGTTACTCAGAACATGATTCCACATTAAATTAGGGGAATATTCTTGAATAATACATTTTCTACTTATTGGAATTGCAACCGAAAATGTATTGAAAAAAGTACTTTATACGCTACTAGCATGGCAGCATATCAGGATATTTCCGACTTTACAAATATGATGTAAGTATAAGATCTTGCAGACCGGTAGAATTTTGTCAGATCAAACGTACATTTCGCTGCTTCAAGATATTGCGTGCGTCAAACTTTCGAAGCTCCCGACTATCGGTACGTTTGATCAATTGATTCAATTGGTAAGTGACTAACAAACAGATATACATTTTATTAATGTTGATTTACGAGCGGTTGAACTAAAATAAGAATGTGCGCTTCGTCCTGAAAAAGACCAAACAAGAGATAATAATAAATATTTTGAACCTTTACTTTACATTAAAATTGTCTCCCGAATGTGTGCAAAATTACCAATTGGTAGTCGCTCGGCAAACCGCAAAATCGATTGATATTTGGCTTATTACAAATTCGCAAGCGGTACGTGTTTCGTTTGTAAAACTGTTACATAAAACGTATGTTACGTATTTGCGAATGTGTGAATTTAGATTTTGTACATTTTCCCCGACACTGTTCATAAAATAAAAGCTGGGTAGACATAAATATTTCAAGAACAAATATCATACAACTTGAAGCCGTTATGCTCTACGTTTAGGTAGATATTTTACGATCAAAAATTTAATTTTCACACACAGAAATAAACTCGGGCATTTCAACTCAATTAACCCATATTAAACGTTTTGGAGCGTCTCATTTTGAGACCCAATATGACTACAACCGGTTTTGGAACCACTGGGTTCAATGACCGGCGGTAATATGGTTCATAATTTGTACTGCAGTGGTTTCGCATACATACGGTCTGTCTCTATGGCAACCATGCCGTTATGTATTGTCACTGAACCTTTATTATAAAGAGAATGCGTGGAACAGAAAAACCGTAAATTGGTTTCTATTATAAAACTATTCATGTAAATCTAAACTAATATTATACAGAGGAAAGATTTGATTGTTTGTGTGCATTGAATAGTCTCTGAAACTACTGGACCGATTTTAAATATTCTTTTACCAATAGAAAGCTACATTATTCCTGAGTGACATAGGCTAGAAATTATCATTATTATAATTACAAGAAACGTATAGTCCACGTGGGCAAAGCCGCGAGCGGAAAGCTAGTATTCTATATTATGATGCTGAGTGCATCATGATAATAAAATTATATGTAATGTCGTTAACAGCTGTTGAATTAACTTTTTTTTTTTAATATTTTTAAAATAATGTATAATGTTATTTTTAAACCTTATCTATGTCTCAATCAAAACATCTGTCCTGACTCGCGTCAGACGATCATCCGATGGCACCATTAAACATTGCAATGATGCATTGGGCTGTCTTCAAAACGACTCTGGCGTCATTTCTCCATTTTTTGTACGTTTATTTAACGGTTATTTTTGACATACCATCTGTCATGTTTACCACGCTACCTTTAGTTATAACACGTATGAACGATTGCCTATTCATTTCATTTTCACGCATCATGAGATCCGTGGCATAGTAATTTGTTTCTATTGGTGTTTATTGTACACACAACAACTCGACAATCTATACAAGTTACATTACACAATTCACCGCTATTGGGCAAAGGGCGAACTATGTAACTAAATTATTGGCCGTGTGTATTTTATCAGCATGAGTTCATAGAGAGGGCAATAATATTTCTAGTTTATAAAGACACTGTTCTGTTTATAATTATAAATATCTTCATCTTGATGAGTTTCTTTAGGCACCCTTATAAATTTTTCTCTTTCTTTTTTTTTAAATGATTAAACTCTTCTCGTCTTACTCATCATCATCAACACATTGCATTGTCTCACTGCTGGGCACGGGTCTCCTCTCAGAGCGAGAGGGATAAGGCTATAGTCCACCAAGCTAGCCTACTGCAGGTTGGCAGACCGTCGTCTAATTCATAAAAATATAAAAACTTCATCTACAACATTTCCTGTAGCTATATTTTTCTTCTTTTTTTCTATCATAAAGTATCATATGACAAAATAAGAAACAAGTTTTAAGAGGATTATTTTTATTAAGACATTTATTTTTTCTTGAATAAGTTGGTATATCCACAAATGTGCTAATAAAGCTGAATATTGAATGCGCGTAATGCAGGCTAGCTCCCTTGTGTGACTAGCCATATAGAATGCATATGCATAGAAAACTGTTCCATATTCATGCCATCAGTCTCGCATCATATGACCGTATAAATATCTAGATATCTTGAGTAACTTCTAGTTTTCTATGTAAATTGTTGAGTAAATTTGTATTATGTGAACTGTTATAATTAAAACGGCCGTCTCTATATCTTTTATTATTATGTTACACATACACCATAATACCATCACTCCTGTATTCCCTGAAAGGTTAGGCAGAGGTGTACTCAATATTTAATAGGGAGCGAGCCTATTGCCATTCACCGAGCACATTTCCGAACCCTGAAACTCAATAACACTGCTCGACCTGGGAATCAAAAAACAAAGGGGTTTTCTATGAAGTTCCCAGTAGCAGTTCAGAGCTAGATTTGTGCCTGGTTAATAGGCGAGCATATTATATGAGCATATACATGGGAGTTCTATTACACTATTTTTAATAATCTTTGATGTTATCATTCGTGCACTCAAAATAATGTCACATTTATAAATTTTGGTAGATCAGAGTTAGAACGATACCAGATAGCATTATTATTGCTCTATGCAATATTTTGAACTGACCACTAAGAATAGAAACGCACTTCTTACATTTCTCAATAGGATCAAATCAAATTCATTTATCGTTCAGCAAACAGAACGGATATCTTTATCTTTATTCATAGTTACTTGGTTACATAAATCTTTCCTTATTTGCAAGTAGTTCCGTCGTCGGGTCGCCAATTTATTCACTTTTACTTGCACGGCCGTGAGATGCTTGTACGCATCTCGAAAACATTATCTTTTAGCTCATGTAATTTATGCCACTGTTTTCCCTTTCCTCATTATTGTATCTACAAGCATGGTATCGTAGGCTAAGTTGAATTTATCAGATGTATGAGAGCTTCTTCCTGTGTTTCAAAGATAATCTTAATTATATGTTTTTAGTCTTTCACTTCAATTTAATAATAGTAGCAATATTCGTAGTGTCTTATTTTTCATGTTCTATTAGAATGAATTATTATTTTGAACTCAGCAGCTCCTTAGAAATATCTCAATTGAATCATATTTTGATTAGACATGGGTTAATATCAAGGTATTTTGGAAATAAAATGCCTTAAAGATGGGTACCTAATCTGCAAAAAAATTATGCCCGTTGACCCATATTGAAAAGCGGCTATTTTAGCCCTGTAGAGCTTCAACCACACAAAACTACTCGTTGGATTGGTTCAACTTCAGTTCGCCTGAACTCAAACGTTTAAGTAAAAATCTTTTTATTCCTGATTCAAACAATATTGTCTTTAGCCACTAGATAACAAGACAAATGTCGGCGCCAATTGTTTCGCTGCGCGACCGGAATCGTATTACAGCTATCATTGTTCAATCCCCAGAAAGAGATAGAGTATTATCCTGTATAGTGGCATCGCACTCTTACAACAATTCTAGTCTTTATTATCTCCATTGAATCACAACACAAGCGCTTAGCAGTACGTTAAGTTTACTGTTGTAGTTAGCATGATTTCAAGAGTTTATCATTCAATTTGCATCTTATAGTAAAACGATTGATACGATTTTTTATACATACAGTTAAGAATGTTTCGATCACGATTATAAATGAGTTCAGTGGAGTATAGTTAATGGTAACGCACTTGCAAACGAATGGAGAAGACTTATAAAGTCGAGGGTGTAGATGTTTGGCTAACACAATTATGAGGATAACTGATGATGAGACGGTTGGTATTAGACGGTGCAATGATGCCTTGGCATGATGATGAATGATGAATGATGATTTGCCACGTGTTAATTGGCTAGTCTTATCACCAATATGTCTATATCAACTTGTTTATCAGTGATATCCTAGTAATTTATGTCATCAAATTGGAAAGCTAAATCTTGTAAGTAAATCTCAACGTATACAGGTATATTCAAATAACTTTCCTTTCTCTCAAAAGAAGGAACAAGGATCTGATTGTTTCTTGAGTGTGGGCGATTTAAGATTACCAAGTCGAGGTTTCACCACATCTTTGTACAGTGTTCTCTTGGATTAGTAATTTATGTACGCTTTATTGCACACCAAAAACACAGTTACAATACAAAACAAATGCGAACAGAAGTTAATGTACAATGGGTGGTCTTATCGCGCAAGGCGATCTCTTCCAGACAACCTTAGGATGAACTGGGAGAAAGGAAACACAGTGGGTAGTGTTGGCGTACTAACATAAAAGGATATAATTAATTATTATTAGATTATAATAAATAATCAAAGTAAAATATATACTCAGATATATATAGATATATAAATATATATATATAAATAGGTAATATAATGTATATATGATATATATAATATAATAGATTAAGGAAATTAGTGAATGATGATGTTGCTTGCATTATTTAAGCATTCCTGGGTATAGGACATAGATAGTGCTTTTTTACCAGCTTTTTGAAGATAGGCAGCGATTGGGCACGTCTAATGTCAATAGGCAATGCATTCCACAAGCGAGCTGCTTGGATCGTAAATGACCTGTCAAAAAAGCTGGTGGAATGTTTATGAATTTTCAATTTTAAGTTTTCAGAAGATCTTAAACATTTATTGTGAGTATTACATACGAACTCAAAGCGATCTTTAAGGTAGAGCGGGGTGGAAGGATTAAAAAGAACATTATATAGAAGAGAAAGAATATGAGCATTCCGGCGAAGGCGAATAGGCAGCCAATTGAGCTTAGTACGAAATTCAGAAACATGATCATATTTGCGCAAACCAAATATGAATCTGATGCATAAGTTTTGGAGACGCTCAAGCTTATCAAACTGCTCTTCAGTAAGATCAAGATAGCTGGCATCAGAGTAATCTAGGATGGGAAGAAGAAGGGATTGTGCAAGAGCAATTTTGGTGGCAGTAGGAAGGAAATTCCTAAGGCGTCTCAAAGAGCCCGCCGCCGCAAACATCTTACGACTAACTTCCTGTACTTGTGCATTCCAAGAAAGTGTCGAGTCGATATATATTCCTAAGTTCTTTACTTTGTCAGTAATAGGTATGGGAGTGTTATTAAAAGAGACTTTAGGAAGTACCGACCAATCAATCCTGGACACCATCCGAGAACTACCTACAACAGTTACTTGGGTTTTCGAGGGATTGATCTTTAGCCCAAATTCATTACTCCAGTCCCCAAGCCGACCAAGATCTAAATTAATTAGGTCGATGGTTTTTGACAATTTATCAAGTGGCGCTTGACTATAAATTTGAAGATCGTCAGCATAAAGGTGGTAGGAAGAGGTAAGTCGATGAGAGATAGAATTTATAAAAATTGCGAAAAGAAGTGGAGAGAGAACGCCACCCTGCGGCACGCCGGCAGACATATTACACCAAGAAGAGAACGAATCTTCGATGCAAATGCGTTGACGGCGACCAGACAGGTAACTGTGAAACCAATCAATCACCGAAGGAGATATGTTAAAAGAGCGAAGTATGCCAAGCAGAATATCGAAATCTACAGTGTTAAAGGCATTCGTAAAGTCTAAAAGAACAAGAACTGTTAAATTTCCGACTTCCATGCCTGATCTGATATCATCCGTAATGTTCACAAGGGCTGAGGTGGTGCTATGTCCGGGACGGAAACCAGATTGGAGTGGATTGAGGAGACTGTTTTTGGAAAGGAAATGACTAAGTTGCTGGTGAATAAGACTTTCCAGGACTTTGGACAGGAATGGTAAAATTGATATGGGACGAAACTCGGAAAAGGATGAAGGATTTGTCTTTTTGGGTAGAGGGACGATCTGGGCATCCTTCCAGGCATTAGGAAAAGTGCTACTGGATACAGAGAAATTAAGGATGTGGACGATAACAGGAAGGATTTCATCAGGGATAGGAATGATCATGTTACGGCTGATACAGTCACATCCAACAGCATTTGATGAAATCGATACAACGCTCCTCTTAACATCACAAGCGGTGAAATGATTAAAGACAAAAAAGGGAAAATCAGGTGTCGGGAGGTTAGAAAGATAATTAAGAGTTTTAGCTTTAACGGTCTGATCAAAGTCAGACGCAGAAGAGAAATGATTGTTAAGTAAATTAATATCTAAGTCTTTGGGAATTATATCGTGCTTTGATTTCCCGACCCCTAATGATTTAAGAAACTTCCAAACTTTAGCTGGATCACCGTTTTGAACTGACTTATGGATATGTTGGCGTTGTGCTTTCCTACACACCTTATTGCAGATATTTCTAAACGATACAAATTTTTCCCAATTATTGTCCGATGGCCGTGTTTTGTATTTGGATTTTGCCGTTGATTTCTTAGTAATCAATGTCTTGATTTCATCGGTAAGCCAAGGAGCAGGAAGATGTTTAATTTTAATAGCTCGAATAGGAGCATGTAGGTCATAAAGCTGAACCAGATTGTCCGTAAACAGATCAACCTGCCTATCAACTGAAGTAGCAGCAAGTACAGGAGCCCAGTCTATGTTATTAACATCGTCTCGAAGACGATCAAGATTCATGCCCCCAAAATTGCGAAGAAGAAGAGTTTTAGACTTTGCCTTAGGTGGGCGAATTTTATAAGAGAGAAAAATCAAGTCGTGATAAGAAAAGTTGTCAGCTGCGCATTGGCCGTGCTTAGCAACATGAAGATTAGATGAGACCAAAATAAGGTCAAGAAGAGACGGAACGGAGTTCGGGAAATGATGTGAAGCATCGAGGTCTAGAATGGAAAGATTACAGGATTCAGTGATACGTCGGAAAGAGGAAGAACGGGAATCATTTTTAAGGAGACAGGTGTTAAAATCTCCCATGATGATAGTGTGACTGTAAGATGGGAGTAGAGATTCCAAAACCGTTTCAAAGGAGGAGAAGAAATTAATACGTAAGGAGGGACAGTAGTAGACTCCAAGAAGGACTTTTGTATGATGGAGTTCAACTTCCAGAAAAAGATGCTCACCGGCATTCAGCGGAGGCGGCTGTGTTGACATATTTACAATAGTAAATGGAATGTATGTACGTAGGTAAATGGCAACACCGCCACCACCGCCCTCCGTGCGATCATTTCTTACAAGCTGGAAGCCCGGTAAAGAATACGAGGATGAAGAAAGACATGGTTTTAACCACGACTCAGAGACTAATATGGCGTGGATAGTCTTACAGTCAAAACTTGCCAGCATATCGGGGAAATGAGCCGGAATACTTTGGGCGTTTATGTGGACAACATTAAAATTTTTAGATACATCCGAAAAAGTTGAATCAAGAGTTTCAGAGAGAGATGGGACACTTACAAAACTTTCATCATCATTACTAAGTGAAAAAAAAGTATCATTATCACTGCTACAGTCGGGGCTGAGCATTGATAAAATATATATGTATATACCAATAAATAAAATAATAAATATTAAATAAATCTATAAAACTATAAAAAAAATATAAATTTAGGTGTAAAAAATTACCTCCCTTCCACCTGCCAGCTGTGTGAGAAGAATATAAAAATTTTAGATAAAAACAAAACACACAAAACAGTCCAGGCAACAAGAATAATCAACAGTACTAAAATATGAAAGAAATTGCATTTTTAAATTTTAACAAAATTATACATTAGTATCCATATCATGCGAAAAAAAAAAAGTAATACACTAAAAACGGAAAATACTGGTACGGAACGCAATCAACCGGTGACAGCTGACAGCGACAGCTAACATACTGACTTTGACAATTGACAACATTTTCTTATCTTTACATTTTGTACAAATAAAATTATAGGTACTAACAATAAAGAACCGGAAGAAATATTTTGCTAAATAAGTAAAAAGTGGGTCATTGAGCAGTAAATTCATGACTATGCAAGAAGCAATTTTAGTGGGTACTTTTGTGGAACAATACATTTATACAAAGTGAAGTTACCTGGACTGCAAACTAAATATTAATTAATCTTAAACTTCACTTTTTAGCTGCAACTCGTTTTGACTTTGTGGCGGCTGCTCTCGTCACAGAGATCGACTGTGCGCTTGTGTGATCCGGCTGCACCTGCTCAAGCTGTTGTTCGATCTTATCCAGTTGAACGCGACTCGTCACACGGTTTCGCTTGCCATCTGGGCCTAGAACATACACAATGCCCTCCCGAGTCCAACATTGTGACACGCCAAACCTCTCCCGCGCTGCCATAAAGATGCAGTGTCTGGTTCGAGTCAGGAACTCAGATACAGTGATAGCGCTACCCTTCAATTTGGATTTACTAAACCAGATCTGGTCTCGAAGAGTCACATCATGAAATTTGACGAGGATAGGCCTGGGTTTGAGTGTAGAGTTTCGTCCCATCCTGTGACATCTTTTAATGTCTGCCGTTTTGAAGCCAACTTTAAGGCGTTCAACAACAAAGTTAGCCACCACTTGCGAAGTCACCTCTTCTTTGACCTCGGGCACACCATGGAGCAGCAAGATCTTCCGACGACCACGCATCTCCATACTGTCCAGGCTCTGTGCAAGCAATTCCACCTGTTGCTGAAGAGATCCAAGCGCCTGAACAATGAAGATACGAAATGAAGAAAATTCCGCTGCTACAGATGTTGTAGATGCAGTGCTTGGAGCTTTTTTTAAGTCCGCTTCAAATTCAGCCATCTTCTTGCTGAATAAGGTGCTCATCTCAGTAATGCTTTTGTTGATTGCCTCCATATTGTGTTGTAATTGTGAAGTTGTAATTGTGTTGAAATATGAAGGAGATAACACTTGTCTGGCAGGTAGAAATTGTTAGCTCACTATTTGTATCATAAATAATATAAATTAATAAAGATTACTATTATTTTCAATTTTATTAAAGAGCCACAAAAAAATAAGTTAATAGTTTACAACTACCCTCAGTAACCTCAATAACCTCAGTAGTAATGTTAATTTATAAGCCTATGGCGGGTGATGAAAAAGTCGTCAAAGATGCAAAATTTTCTATATCGTTCTCTGAAGGGACGACAACACCCGAAATCAAAGTCTTGATATATGTCTAGAATAAGGAATCCTAAATCCTGTTCCATACCATATTTCTTTAATATTTTTGTATAAATCACATTATTCTATAAATATATGTTGCCAACGAATTTCACTACGTCAGCATTTCACTTCATCATCTGTTGGACAGATAGTGTCTCAATGGCTCAACATAATGTAATATATGTAGACAACTATATGTTTTGTCTATGAATATAATAATATAATATACATCGAAAGTGTAGCGTGATCGGGTAAATATAGCCGGGCGTATATTCGACCTTCGCGTTGCGGTGAGCGAGACCGATCTACGTAGGGAATACAGGAGTTACAAGGTTGGGACAAATTTGAACGGACGGGTTTGGCAAATATGGGATAATTTTTGGAGGTCAAATAATACTTGTTAAGAATATTTTGTGAGGCAGAGAAATATCCATAAGGCTGCTATGGCTAAAATGGGTAGTATTTATAGCAATGTCATCTTATTTACTGTCCTTAAAATGGTGAAGACATTCCATTAAACTGATATTTATAGAAGTTTAATAAGTTTTCTTTTAATAAGGCCCTTAGTTTCTGCGAATGCGATTAAAAAACTTTAAATTTAAAGTAACGTTAATTAACACTTTGTTATTATTTGGTTTATTGACATATTATTTTTATTTTTATAACCAATACAAGTAGACCCTTATAGATCATGTACGGAGTACCACAAGGCAGTATCTTCGGACCGAAATTTTTCATCTTAAATATTTACGAAAGAAGCGGGTTTTTATACTATCTGTATTTAGCTATAGCTATTACGCAATATCATGTAAAATATTTGACTTATGTTGCTACTTTTTTTTGTATCACAGCATTCACAATAATACCCTCACTAACGATTTTAAGCTGGATTCAGCGCTTGCTGAGCGGATTTCACAGTCGACTGGGCGACTAATTAGATCAATCATCGAACTGGGCCGGTTACAAACACGGCACGGGCTTAAAAATATCAACTGTCTGAGATTGGAAAATTTTCGTATTTTCCAATTAATTACTCTCTGTTACCAAAACAGCTGCTTTGGATCCAGAACGTTATCTTGAGTAGGTCAGCCAAGATAGATTTCCAAGCTTTCCATTTCGAAAACAACTTTTGGAAAGGACTTAATAATATCTTTCATATTTTAATATTTGATTTGTAAAAGTGTAATATGGCATACATGAGATTTACTTTATTATGTGGATTGGGGTCTTAAAAACCAATTTCACAGAATAAAGTAGACCAAAAGTGATCGGTCAATGCAAGGCAAACGTATAAATCAAGGCGTCTGACACTGAAGTATATTACAACTTCGATAAGTTCTGTACCTAGGCTACCTTTCTAAAGTTTTTCCTAAACTTCTCTTGGCATGTTGCCAAATTCCGGTTTTCGCCAACAACTACATTCTAAGCTTTTTTGGCAATCTTGCTATAATGTTGCTCAATTTAATGTGAAAGAGAATGTGGTACCGGAAACATTTGGATTCGATTTTATCGAAAGACATTATTTTAGGACTAAAAGAGCGAATGATGTCAGCAATTTTGACCTTATAAGGCTTTGTTAATTAAAATTTGCTTTTCTTCTCAATCACTGCAAGTTTTATCTGATAGATAGATTGATGTCAAAATATACGCATTCATTTATAGTTTTACATTTGTTTTATATAAATGAAGGCTTAAATCAAATCATTCATACTACGGCGGAACAATTGCTCATTGTTGAAACAGGCCCTAAGGAAGTAGGTAATTCAAGCCTTTCCTTCGGAAGAATTCTATAGAAATATTTTCATTGTATGCTGTTTGTTTTTGATTGCGCGTTGTGTTAATACTAAGGGCACAGATATACAACCAATTTTCTGACACTCACTCCTTCAATTTACTAACGAGAATCTAATTCTACGGGAGATAATTATTCAAACTCAGTAAAGCATGGCAGAAAGATATGTTTTTTTTTGTCTTTGAACTTGTCTTCACAGGAGGCATTTAGCTTGAGTCACTCGAATTATAAAACCTCTTTGGCTTAGGCAATTGGTTGCGTATAGAAGACGGTACTACAATCTAGTGTACATTGTCAACTTTCACCAACGCTGCCCTACTACACCATAAGCGGTGGTAAAAGGCAGCCTATCTATATGTTTTCATGCCTAACTAACTTATAGGCAGAAACCACACTTCAATACTTAGAATTGACGAGTCTAATGGCAGAAGTAAACGTTTTAAGCGATTAATCGCACGCGATTTGTTTAAAAAGTAATCAACGCTGCGGTTTTTATATCTTAGCGTATATTTTTTCCTTATACAATGTTTTTCATTGTATGTATCCGGATAGAAATGCATTTTAAACTTTTGCTCAATGCCATTTTCAATTTTACGAGCAGCAGACATTACGAACAATATTGTAAAGTTAGCGGCAAAATATCTTAAAAAAATGAAACAGGGCTAGTATGAACTGTAACGCTTTGTTTTACTAGCCATCTCTTTCTTTCTTTGATAAAAATATTTGCCGGGCTCTATAATCTACTACTTGTTATCATATAATGTCAGCCTCACAAAGCTGGAAATGAAATCAAATACGGGTCAGAAATTTTCTATGTCGATAGTATTCTCTCTATAACCCTTTTAAATCCCTTTGATCCAAACTTAATTGATCAAATGCACAATAAAGCAGTCGTACAGTCGTAATACGTAAGATAAACATTGGGCAAAAGACGTTTTCCAATATTAGTACCTATCTATGAAATCAAAACAATTACGCGACTCGGACAAACAGACAACTCAAAGCGGTAACCAAGAAATTTTGTAATTTGAAGAAAATATTCCTCAAATATACCTTTCAAGAGGATTTTGGAAATTTCCCTCGGGGTTGGAAAAACGAGATTGCCGCAGTTTAGTTATCAGTAAATTAATATTACGACTCACCTATCGCAGCGACTGGTAAGCAGTTGAAGCAGTCTGTGAATGTTTTCCATAACTTGATGTTATACCTCCTTTTGCATTCGTCGTAGAATCTGTGGGACAAGAGAAAATCCTTCATAACATACACTTATAATAAATCCTCACTCCCTCATTTGGAGCAAAAACAGCAGAGGGAGCGCCTTAAAAATTAAGGGTGTTAATAGACTTGAGCATTTTCGCGAGCGTTCGCTAGAATGATGGAAGAAATGTGTATTCCGATTTGTTCTTCAAATTGAACATCCACTAGCGAAAGCTCACAAAAATGCTCAAGTCTATTAGCACCCTATGGTAAATATTTCACAACGTTTATTTAAGACTTCTTTGGGGATGGACCTAGGCATTCAAATAATAAGCCCACCAAAGATTGTAAGAATGTAGTATTCTGCAGTTTGTTACCTGACCTCATAGAACAAAGGGAATTTGTGACTTAACTATAAAACGCTAGGTTAATTTTTCGAGCAAAACGAATGCCTTCGCCTTAAAGACTTCAGTCGGCACTATAAATATTGCGAGTGTAACATAAATATTACATATAAGTTATGACCTGACATCTCGAGAGCCGAACTCGCCATGACACTGACTTTCAGCCGCTTATCGCGTAATCTATCAGGTTGTTTATATAATGATTATTAACATTAGAACGATCAGCTGCTCGATCACGACGAGATGACACACATGCTGTCTAGTTGCCCTTTGGACCGCCATGCGCCAGTATTCCGTCGCACTCGCAATAATGGTGATTTGTACAACTGTATACTTTGTAGTGTTGTAGTGTGTCCAAAAGTTGGCATGAGTCCAAATATGGAAGATAACAGTAGTATTGATGTTCACATTTTTGTTTTGACAGGTTCCGTTCTTCCCGTAATCACAGTACGAAAGGGGAAGCATCATTACATCTATTTACATAGCTGCAGGATGCGATTTAGTGCGTTTTCTACCACAATCTCGTAATTAATACTTATTTTACTTCTATTCTGTACTAAGTTATTTTCTTTCTGATTTTGGTACTAGCTCGGAGCCGTGTGTTGTACAATAATATGTCAGCACGCTGTATAAATAATAAAATTCCTTCCTTCATTCCTTGGCAAGATAATATATTTTTGAAAATCCACCGGATAAGTTGGAAAAATTTACGGATGCGAAGCTGCGAACGGGTCTCTAGTAAGTTTTATGTCATGTTAATTATTATGTACCTTTTTATCTATGCAATGAATGTTCTATCTTTCTTCACTACATAAAACTTTTTCTCAAAAATGTTCTATCTTTCTTCACTACATAAAACTTTTTCTCAAAAATATTCGCAAAACGCATAAAAATATATTTATTACTTTGTGGTAAAAAATGTGATAAATATTTTCTCAACCCAAAATCACACTGAAAACAGCATAACATTGGTGTTTCATAAACAAATCATGCACATGAGCCAATAAACCTCATTAGCTATCTGGTTCCATAATCCACACATAAATACATACACAAACAGTGACTCATCTGCGTCATTTATTCATGTTTGACAGATGATTGTTTACAACGAGATAACATTTAACTCTAAGGACCAATACACACAAAACAGACTTGTACGTATCTCCACTATAGTTCTTTATCCGCTATATTATTATTTTTTAAAAGCTTACTAGCAATGTGGACCACACATTACTAGTATTCTTGTTAGCCCCTCGTGCTAAGCTAAATTGCTTGTGTTACGAGTGGGTTCACGTCGGTAGTGCAATGGGTGGGGTTCGAACCGGCAACCACACGATCGCAAGTCCGACGCAATTCAAACGCATAGGGAAGAATGGAATGCCTTTAAAATTTCTTGGGAAATTGACAAGTCCCATCAAAATGGTCTAGAGTAATAGATAGAAAATTCCTAAAAGACGAGTGTAAGTTACTAAAAAATTGTTGACAATGTTGACATTCTTGAGAAAGAGGTGAGACCATGAGATGAGGAAAAAGACTCATTTCTTCGTAATCATTTAACTACGTATACAGTGCATGAAACTATCTGCACAAGCCTTAACTCGTTCTGGTTTAGATAAAAAAAAACATTTACGACGATGCATTAAATGTGAATAAACGTGAGTTTTGAGAAGCGCAAGGTCGAGTTGGTTTTAGATCTAACATTTCCCTATGTATATTTAGTTTTTTGGTAACTAATTGATCCTTTATGAGATGACGAAGACAGTAGTTCCTTGAAATACATTTAGGGTGTCCATTTAAGCCTCATGCGAGCCTCCCTGGAGGATAAGAATTCACGACTCAAACAGCAAAGTAAGAGTACCACCACTGCTGGGCACGGGTCTCTTCTCATAATTAGAGGGATAAGGCAACAGTGTACCACGCTGGCGTACTGCAGGTTGACAAGCTAAGTGCTTAGCTTCACATGTCGTTAAAAAAATATCTCAGGTGTGCAGGTTTTGTCACGATGTTTTCCTTCACCGTTTAAGGGTGTGATTATTAATTTATTAATACGCACATGACTTCGCAAAGAAACTCAAAGGTGCATTGGATTACAGAAAACTCAAGAAAAGTCCAACGTGTATACCACAAAGCTTTCACTGCTTACGCACCAGAATGTAATAAAAAACAAACAGCATATTTGATTTCTGAAATATTTGAGTCTGTCTCTGATATTTGAGTTCTGTACTTAATTTTTCTGAAATTAAATATCACAGACAAAAAGTGGGTCGACAGCTTTATCTCAATAAAGAACAGGGCCCAATTATTCTGATATATTAAAACCTTCATTCGTCCTTCTCTGCGTTCTTTCTTAAAACTTCATTAACCTTTATAAGGTAGGTACGTTTTATAAGATTGTATTATTTAATTAAAAGATAAATAGGTACCGAAAAAAATAAAAAATGATTCTCCCATTTGTCAATGATTATTATTTCAACTGAAGAGAAAATGAAGCAGGCAATTCAAATAAATGGGCATAATTTAGGCTTAGACTTTCACACAATAATTAATGTTGTTGTTTCAGACACATTGGCCCATTTTGGCCATCCTAAGAAAGATTTCCAGAATATAAAAGAAGAAAGGTAACCAGCGTTTCTAGTTCTGGAGAATATTGAAATGATCCGTTGGACAGTAGAAAAATCAAATGAGGACTAGTTAGTTATTGTAAACGAGAAGAAGAAATGAATGAATGAGAATAGTAAAGAAGACAGTTGAGAGTTAGAGAAATCCGGAGGGGAGAGATCGGTCTCCACGACCACAGAAGTCAGAAACAATTGAGAAAAGAAATAGACGAAGCTGCAACAATAAATAAAGGAGAAAGATGAGATTACATCATAAGAAGAAGTCAAAGGTCAAACAGAGATTAGTAGCAATTAATCCACCCATAAGAACTGATTGAATTGAAAAGATGAAGAACGTGAATTGATTTCATATTTTCATTGTATTCCTAGTTCTAAGTATCGTTCTCTGAGATACGCAAAATTAATTTTATTCAGTCTAGAGAAGAGGCAGTTGACCTTGATGGTGCTCATAAAAAGAAGACATATTTTCTAGGACTAGTAACCCGTAGAATGGTTTGAATATGAATAGAGTAAACAAAAGACATTGTCAAGCGTTGCTTGCAAAACACTGGAAATAGATGAACAGTGGATTTTAAGCTAACCTAATAAAGTCTAAATAATGCAAGGTCAATTTATACTGGGAAATTTAGATTGATGTGTAGCTTGATTGTGTTTTAGTACAATAAAAAACGATGCACTAAGTAATTGACACAATTAGTTACTTATATGCTAACGTACGGAGAAATAGTTGTAAACTAGTATATTATTACTCAATGTAATTAAATTGATCGTGTTGTTAGCGTAGTCAAAATTCTTCTTCCTGCTTTACTAATGTTCTTTTGTGGTACATTAAAGACTTTAATATTCTTAATGTAGTAATATTCAGTCAGATGTTAGGTACCCGGAACAAAGAGCAAGTATATGGGATAATTGGATCGATTTCGGGTTTAATCCTAGGGACAAAATATCTTTGTAAGTATGTGACATTTCTTGTTCGTTAACGCATGATACAGGAGAAAATATAAAATCGTTAATTTTTTTTTTTCATCAGGTCGTCAATGAGTGATAAACTAAGTACCCAGGTTATTACTAATCTACTACTTTTTTCAGAAGTCAAAGCTCGATGATTATGTAGTTTTTGCCGAACATAAGCGCTACTACTAATGTAGGCTAAGCTACTCAGTTTGTCCTAACATTATTGGTTCCAAAATACAGTGTAGGCCGAATAATTTACGTGCGGTAGACAATACAAACTGGGTTAGTTTCCTAGCTTCGCTGGAGTGCGGTAATGCATACTGAAAGCTATCAAAATGCAATCATCATCGTAATTTGGCCCGTCTAACCCAAGCCTTATAAAAATCCACTGTTTCTAAATACGAAAATGTTTGTGCATTTGACCCAAATTTGTATTGGCAACCGCGACATCTTTGAGTGAAGCCACGCGTAAATCATTTATCATTTAAACTCATTTCATACTTGAAATACTCTGAATATATCGAGAGTTCATCGACATTTGACGCAGATGTATGATAAAAGTGTAGGTACATAACTTTTTGTGGTCCAAATTGAATATGCCATTAGTCAACCTTCTTTATCCGTTCGTTTTCGTGATCCAATGAATACTGGGCAGACTGATCCGGTATTTGGAGCACACAAATTGGTTCCCTAGAATATTATAAAAGCTTGAATAAATCAATATCAAGGTAACTTTTTGAGCAGAATTTTTAGCTTAAAATTTTTGTGAGCTTAGTTGATTGGACATTTTAAATTCAATTATATTAACTCAATACTTTAATCTTAGCTCGTTGTGAGAAATGGACGCCTATCAATAGAAAATTAAGTACGAGACTGATAGGGCTGACCTAAAAAGGAATAAGATTTTCAAACTTAAAGTCAATAATCCTCTTTATTTTTTGTTTGACTGTATCACCTGGAACTTACGTCGAAGCCTCACGGCTCAGGCGTCTGTAAACCATTTTCTATTAATAGCGAAAATTAAAGACTATAACAAGTGAATGTCTTAGTTTTTTAAACAAATGTGAGAAGAAACAACAAACTTAAAAATTTATCGTCTTTTTTAAAGTCCAGATATAGTATGTACGCATGGCTACACGAGAAGCTATAAAAATATGTATGGAAAGCCTATCTATACAATGCGAGATCAGCAGAATTTTAATGGTTGTATTTATTCAGCTTTGTGTTACAATACAGAGCATATCCGAGATGGATATTTGAAAGGAGAGCTATTCCATAATTGAGTTTTTAAGATGCTATAATGGAAAACAATCAAAAATGTTTACCATCTAAAACATTTGCAATACATGACATCATCCTCGGTTGATGTCAAGATTATCTTTATCAATGAATGGAATTATCGCGTTTAGCCAGCATTATCTCAGCAGCTCTAGATAAGAACGCCATGTCATTAGAACATGGTTTTTTATACTTATTATAAAATAAATGGCTATATTTATTCATTGCGTTGACTTAGAAACTTGATTTTTTTACAGCGCCAAGGGATCAAAGATCTTTGTATTTGTTATTAATTTCAACTGAATAACTGCGTTGAAGAGAAAAAATATCTTCACAAACCGTCAAATAGACGACTAAATAAGGATTCCCTTTTTCCTCTTAGATTCGGGACCTTAAAAAGCACGTGTTTGGTCATGAGAGACTGAGTAAAAACGGTAATCAACCCTTCTGCAAAGTTAAACGGCGTTTGCCACGGGCAGCCCCCTAAATGGATGATCATACTTCACACACCAAGACCCCTCCGTGCCTTTCTGAGTAGGTAAAGCTTTCAGGCACGGTTGTCATACGAACAGTAAAAAATAGAACACCTATTACAATCGTTACTGGTTGTCAGTTGTCAGACACTAAAAAAGCGGCGGTAGCCGAATGGCTAGGGCATCGGACTTGCGATCACATGGTATGGTTGCCGGTTCGAAACCCACCCATTGCACTACCGACGCACCCACTCGTAACACAAGCCTTTACTTTAGCACGAGGGGTTAACAAGAATACTATTCATGTGCGTCCCACGTTGCTAGTAAGCTTTAAAAAAACCTGACAGTGTATCCTCAGAACATCAATATTGCCCAGAAATTGGGTTGCGGTGGTGCAACCTATTACATTGTCCCACTGCTGGGCACGGGGCTCCTCTCAGTACGAGAGGGATAAGGCAGATGGCAGTTGCTTCGTATGAATAAAAAGATACAGAGTAAGTAATTGAGATAGGAATCGGAAGCAATTGGTATACCTCATCGTAGATATTTTTTTTGAATCGCAAATATAGTATGTATACGCAAAACTTAGATGCTTATTAGAAATCGAAAAGAATTTAAATTAATTAATTAAATGGCGACACGGAGAATGAACTTAGTTTCCTTTCACATTGCAATTTTATAATAAATCTAATTAACACTTATAACTGCCTCATTAGTCTAGTGGTCCTAAGTGCGACTGCTACGCTAGAGGTCCTGGGTTCGATCCCCAGGTCGAGCAAAGAGTTATTGGATTTTTCTATAAAATTCCCAGTAGCAGCTCGGAATCTGGATTTGTGCCCGGTTACTGGCAATAGGCTCGCCCCCTATTACATGGGACTTAAACATACCGGCGAAATGTGGGTGTACTTTAGTACACCTCTGCCTAACCTTTCGGGGAATTCAGACGTGATGGTATTTTAACACTTATAAAGCAGTGATGGCCTAGTGATATGGCCATTGGACTACCAAGTCAAAGGTCTCGCGTTCGAATCCAAGGCATGTATTCTTTATAACCAACTAACTAGCTTTCCGCCCACGGCTTCGCCCGCGTGGTTTCTCGGCTTTTCTGCAATTTTTTCCCGTTTTTGCAACATTTTTCTTTTATGCTCCGCTCCTATTCTTCAGGTCTTAGCGTGATGACATATAACCTATAACCTTCCTCGATAAATGTGCTATCTAACACGGAAATATTTTTTCAAATCGGTCCCGTAGTTCCTGAGATTAGCGCGTTCAAACAAACTCTTCAGCTTTTTTTTTTTTTTGCTTTTTTTTTAAAAAGAACCTTACTAGTGATGTGGGTCACACATTGCTAGTATTCTTGTTAGCCCCTCGTGCTAAGCTAAATGCTTGTGTTACGAGTGGGTTCACGTCGGTAGTGCAATGGGTGGGGTTCGAACCGGCAACCATATGATCGTAAGTCCGACGCCCTAGCCATTAGGCTACCGCCGCTTCAATATTAATATCTTTATAGTATATAGTCTTTATAATATTAATATAGATTTGACGAGCGAACATCAACTGGTACGAATAAGCGCATTAACAGATATAAGGCAGTCTAGCAAGCCTCGGCTTTTGTTTGAAAGTCGACGGTGCATGACGGATGCGTGTTCACTTCCCATGACTCGCAGCCAAACATATGCGAACAATTTCTTTGTTTTCGCTGAGCCTAAAGCTGAAGGGAGCCTCAAGGTCAAGAGTATATTTGGAATAGGACCCTACTTTTATCGTATACAAAGAAAGAAAGGACTATTAAGGAAGTTATAAAATTTGTCTTTCAGTATTGGATTGTCGTTTTTGTTTTGACATGATAGTTCTGTGTTTAGCTAGACATAAATATTGCCCATCAAATTCTATAAAGAACTTTAGACATTTGGATTACAAAAAACATGGTGTTGCCTATGTTGTTTTGGGCGGTTGTTAGTTGCTGGTTCAGGGAAACTTTGACAACGTTACCGGACTAAGTGGTGAGGCACCGAATCCCTCCAGCCAGGAGTAATTTATAAACTAAGCAACAACAGCTAAGGGCGTCTCCTAACGGGACTCGAGCTTCCGCTTGGTGCGTGGCTGGAGGACAGCTGGATCAAGATTTAAATTATTTGGGGTGAATTTAAAGCTACTGGTTCGACGCGGGCCAGCTCGAGCAAGATTCGGGGAGTTCTTGAAATAAGTCCTAATTCCTTGTTTAATAACTGAGAGCCATTTCAATCATATGGTTGAATAACATGATGCTGTTAGTTGAAATCAACTCAAAGCTGCTATGGTTTCTCCAGACGTTACTCCACAATCTTACACTCGCGAAGACTTTTAGAACAGATCGTAATCTTCGACTTTGTTTCAGCATTTACATTCAGAGATACCTAGACACAAATACTGCAATCTCTTTAAAATACTTTTTTTTTTATCCTCACAGAAATAAATCTCCATTAATTAAATCTAAATTGCATAACTAGCGCGCAAAGAAGCCTAGCAATTAATATTTATCTTCGCTCGTTACGAACGCATCAGACATTTGAAAGCAGCGCTTAGCCATGTGTATAAACGGCTCGTTAGTCGACATACGAACATATCAGGACATTTCTACTTACTTTCACACTTGCAACTCAAGCGCATCATTCGAATGATCGTTATGTACAGTAAACGAACGACGAATGCTTCACAGCAGACAAAAAGAAGACAGACATTATGCCTGTATCAGTAAAGGTCACTTAACGCAGGTAAATTCCAATTACGGATAGGAAATAATTATAAGTTGCAATCGATTAGTATAAATAAACTGGCATAGGTACTTATTAAATGATATTATTTATTCGTAGGTAAGTAGATATGAAGAGGCTATAGTTCCGACTTCCGTATAATAGGGCGAGCCTATCGCTATTAACGGGCTACAAACCCACATTCCGAGCAGTAGCTCGGATTATTTTTATTGTCCTAAAAATCTATATAAAGATTAATCCCTATTTCCCTTGGTCACGCCATAACTTGAGAACTACTTTACCGATTACATTCACCTTATTTAAAAAGTTTTCTAATACTTTTTATTAGGTTCTTACGGAAAGAAACATTGAGAAAAGTGCGCAGAAAATTGGAAAATATCAGAAAACCGTAATGACAATTTTAACTTCACGGTTTTTTTTTATTATATATTTCAGTGCGAATTGAATATTTATAGCTAAGACAGGAAAACAATGTTGGGTCTGCTAGTTACATATAAAAACCGACTTTGCGCGACCTAGGAATGTTTGTAGAGCCCAAGACCTCTATCGTAGCAATCCCTCTTCGATCACTTAATAATCTAGGTGCTTAATGCGACATTACTTACAACATCTGACTAAACAAAAAATGCACGAATGCAGGTCATATTTTTTGCAATGTTTACGACAAAAAAGTAAACTTCTTAACACGTTTTTCCACGATACAGTTAACCAATTAAGTTGGTAACCGAGATATTTGCATAACGTAACGATTATTTACACTAGCGACTTTATTTTGTTATGTAATTTAAACTGTCTCATTTTTATTATGTTTCAGCATTAAAAAATGCGAAAAATCCACAAACATATGAATTTTCTAGTAAAATAAAGTGGCCTAGAGACGTAGAATGTGGAAGACAAATTATTTATTAGTATGGAAGTGGTCTCGGTAGCTTTTTTTTATCACAGATAGACTTGCGATTGACCACAACTTGCCTGATGTTAAGCAATGAAGTGGTCTACGATGGAGCGCGCTTGCCTAGAAGAAACCTATTCACTCTCGTCTTGAAGACACCTAAATTGTCTTTCTCGGAGAACAAAGACGAGCTTACAACTCAACTGGTTTTGTATAGCATGATGTGTAGCCGTGTGTACCTACGTACACATCAAGCATAATATACAAAACCAGTTTAAACTGATCTCGCATTGTATAGGCTCCCCTTGCAATAAGAGGCCAGCGTAAATTGGTGGCTGCGAGGTACCAGCTTTCTCTTAGGGCACAGAATAGAGAACATACAGAGAACCAAACAGCCGGACTGTGTCCCTCCCTACCTCCTTCAATACCTCACACATCATCAAAATAACCTTTACACACTATTCTATGAAACATTGTTAAAATTTTTGCCCATAACAATTATGCATGGTCAATATACGAGCATATAAAAAATATTGTTGGCTATATTTTTTATATAAATAAACATTGTCTTTCGCGCGGCGCTATCAAACAGCATAATGTTTACATTTGAATATGCAAACTTTTTAAACTTTATAAGCATAAAAAATGCGAATTTATGGGACACTAAAGATTGGGACGCTATTCAAGAAGTTTTTCGATACAAACTTTTGTGTCTATGGTTGGATGGAGCAATAAAGGCTTTATATGGATATAATATGGACACGCAACAGTTCAATAAAATTTTTAGACGATAATTTTTAATTACGCATTAAATTTTGTTATTCGTGTTTAATTGCATAACCATTGTTTGTTTATCGACTAATTAGGCGATCAGTCTTGTCCGTAATTATAAGATTTGGTGGACAGATGGCATCAATTTCGTCCGAAAGTTTTAATATATTATTACAAACATCGTCCCCTGAAAAAACCCAATTATTCATGGGTTATCTCAAATCACAAAAGGGACGGCTATGGTCGCCTTCCTGGAAAAATTGCAGAATCTTTTCTCCGAGTACAATAGTGACCCCAATCCACTGTGCATAAACATGACATCCATCAAAAGATAACGAAAAACGTCTTGCAAATACATCGCGTAGCTATATTGTATTTCATTATTTACTAGCTTTCCGCTCGCGGCTTCGTCCGCGTGGAGTATACGTTTCTTATCATTTTACGGGATAAAATATAGCCTATGTCACTCAGGAATAATGTAGCTTTCTACTGGTAAAATAATTTTTCAAATCGGTCCAGTCCTTTCAGAGCCTATTCAAGACAAACAAACAAACAATCAAATAGTTATGATGTTATTAGTTTAGATGGCAAACGAGATACCACCTGATGGTAAGTGATCATCGCCGCTCATAATCACCTACAAAACGAGTTGCTAATGCGTTGCCGAGCCTTAAGGGCTCTGTTGACGACGCGTAACTACTGCAGCACATTAATGGCGGCGATGTACTACTTACTAATATACCTATATAGAGGTAAAGTTTGTGAGGTTGTAGGGGGTAATCTCTCGATCTACAATCCGATTTTCAAAATTATTTTACCAATAAAAAGCTACGTTATTTGTGAGTGTCATAGGCTGTATGGCCCGACGTGGGCACGGTCAGTTGTTAAAAATAAATTAGTACTGCACCTCGCCTCCAATAATGTGCAGGTGTTACGCGTCAACAGGCTCTATGGAATGCTGGTAGAGCAATGTTTTTTGTCCATAACAAACAGGTGTAGCTCTGCCCTTTAAATACTGTCTGCCCTTAATGACGACACACTAAGGTTGTCTCATGTATAAGAAGACGAAAGAGAGAAGTAGCTGAGTTCGTGGAGTAATTAAAACTCGCTCCCGTGGCCCCAGCAAAAAGTGGTTAGGCGAAACTACCATGTGGTTTTAGTCGGTAGGTCACCCACTCTGGGTGGAGTCCGACACGCCCCATCGCCTTCCCCGGGCGGAGGAAGTCCACTAAGATTTCCACACATTAATATTAACATACTATAACGCCTGCATTCCCAGAAGGTTTAGGCAGAGGTGTACTAATGTACATCCACACTTTGCCGGTATGTTTAGGGCCCATGTAATAGGTGGCGAGCCTATTGTCATTAACCGGGCACAAATCCAGACTTCGAGCTACTACTGAGAATAAATCAGTCAGAGAGTAAGTCAGTAAGATATCCACACGTTACAAAAAATATATATATAAAAGGACACTCACCCATAAATCCTATTAATGCTAGCACACTCATGGTTGCCACGTAAGAGGAAGAAGTTCTCTGGGTACTTGATCTTGTACGCGAGGAGGAGACATATCGTCTCCAGGGATTGCTTGCCGCGGTCCACGTAGTCACCGAGGAACAGGTAGTTCGATTCCGGAGGGAAGCCCCCGTACTCGAACAGCCTTAGTAGGTCGTAGTACTGCCCGTGAATGTCGCCTGAGGAATATTGGGGGAATATAACTATACCTATACTTAATCTTAAATTAAGATTTAAAAAAAATTGTGAAATATATCATTTTTGAAAGTTTAAAACAGTGTACTGTAAATGGTGTTTATCAAGACCTACGTTATTGAAGCAAAGAAGCGATATCGCACGCTTAATATTAGAGTGACCTAACTCAAAATAAGCCACTTATTAGAAAATCGCAAAAGCGTTTCGTTATTTACCACTGGTCAGATTTAGTGACATAGATCTCCATGAAAATAGCGTTACTATAATAAATTAAGCACTATTTTAAGTATAGTTGATTACGTATTTATTGATGGTAAAATAGATTTCTCTCATTTAGGACTTAAATTGTAATTGGTCTGTCTTGTTATTAAGCATGCAATATGCATTATATGATCTAATCACTGATATTTGAATTATGATCATTATCCTGAACTCTAAAGATCTGTGGGAAACTAATTTGCTGTCCCAAAGGTCTCTCTGCACTCCACAGAAAATACCACAGGCATGTTTCCTTCATAAGTCATCATAATATATCAGCCAAATGAAGTCCACTGCTGAACGAAGGCCTTCACGAGTGGGCAAGAGTAAACTATTATTAGTGTAAATTGCTAAGGGTGTGGAGCTTGAATTGGCCATATACCTAAACATAATATCCAAAATATAATACATACACAATTTAAATAAATTATGTTACTATTCTAATTTAGATACCTCTGCTCTTTTAAAAGAGCGGAAAACCAGTCACATTGTTGTCAAAATATCAAGGATTACATTTTTTTACAGTGAATTAGGTATTTGGGCCTTATTACATTTACAAGTCAAAAGCTATAGAAACAAACTTGAGACCCAGAACTTGGACTAGCAGTGATTTTCACTAATCATGATGAAATTATTGCAAACATTAACATGCATGTTAAGAATTGCTTAATAATTTAAAAGAATATCTAACAAAGATGGTGAATTGTTATGAAAAATCAAAACCAGCTTGTAATGGCTAGTACCTATATGAGTAATAGGAAATGACTGATTACAGAATTTCATAAGATAAGTGAGAAGTGTTGCTGATAAGAATACCCTTGTCTTACAAACTGAAAGGAATTTGTTCGCAATGCCATATGATAAATTTGTAATTGCACTGTTGTACAAGGTTCTGTGTTGTCAATGATTAATGTTAATTAAGATCAGTTTAATGTTGCAGCAAACTGTTTTTTTTCTAAAAAAACAATCATCTTTACTGTACTCTTAATGTGTCAAGCTTGAAGGCATCCATTATTATTAATATATCTAAGGATACAATTTTTTGTAACATTATGTCATATTTAATGTAAGTGAACAAAATGTTAAAAATATATTAAAACATTTGCTTTTGTAGGTAATAACTGATTTGAAATTAAATAAACTTTGGTTAAGGATAAACCTGTTGTCAAGTGGTTTTTAAAGTAAAACAATAAATATAAATACAGGCTAACAATAATATTGATAAGCTGTAAAATACCGAATGCTTAACTGAAGTAAATAATTTATATTATATAATTAAAACAGACCACACTGGCACTCCTGTAAACCCCTTACAAATGAAATGACATCACTCTACAAACAAATGCTGATCTATTATAGTAATGCCGTCAAAGAGTAAATAAGGTACTGTTTGAAGTTATCACTGGTAAAATTGTTTTATTAAGCATCAATAGTTTAATCTCCAGACAGATTCATTACGGCTTTTTACAGATTCCATTAAATTCAAAATCATACCTTACACCTAAATAACGAAATTAGTAAGAAAAATAATTACAGCTGCAAGACATTTATGACACCAATTGTCTTTATATTAAAATTGACCACTGCAAACCCACCTGTAGACAACTTCAGGCAAGCAGAGTTATTTCAAACAAACCATAGGAAAACTAAATAATGTGAACCATTCAAAAGGATCAACAAGACAGCATCACACAAGGTGTTGATGCTTTAATATTGCTAAAAGGGGATCAAGAATAGATGTTGTGGGTCCTCAACTTTTGTACATCTCCCATACATTCAGCTCTGCACCCATGAGATCATAGTAAAGACTACAACACCTTATAGATGAGTGATGATTATTGCAGACAAGCTAAAGTGGTACTTTTGGTCTAGCAATAAATGAGGAGAAAGACTATATTGTAAATAAATATAGAAGTCATTTTGTTCAGTCACTGTAGGGTTAGAGTATTATTACCCCACGTTTCTACTAACAAAACATGTTTCGAACAGCTACCTATCCCACTCTCTCTTTGAGAGTTAGATAGAGTTATAAAGATGTTTGCAACATGTTTTGTCATAAGTGGAAACACAGGGTTATGTCTTGCCCTAACAAGAGAAAACTGGAGAGGTGTAGAAAGAGTATGGACTATCTGCCTGGTGGAACACAACTGAATAAAATAAATTAGCTGCAGCAGTATGGTAATCAATCCTTACACAAACCACTAAATAATAATTTCAAGTGGTTTCATAGAAAATATACTCTGTAAACGATATTTAAGTGTCTAAATGTCAATTAGGAGTTAAGGAATTTTCTGACCCAATATTACATTATATTCAAGATATACAATATACAAGATGTAGCAATAGTGGTAAAAACAAGAAAAGTAGTTACAAGACATTCAAATACAAAAATTATACAAAAGAGGGTAATTCAGATGTCTATCGTAATTACCTTCACACAACAATATTTTACAACGACATCAACCTTTTGTAAAGTTCAACGATGACATAAATGGCTTGATAATGCAGTTTCATCATTTCGAAAGTGGAAGGTTGCAATGGAAAGTAGCAATATCGGTTAGAAGTGAGCATACAACAAAGTACTTACCACAAATTTTAAGCGGCGCTTCCAATTCAAGTAATATCGGTTGTGATAGGAATATTTCCCGCGATTTCAAGCATAGCCCTTTGATCTCTATTTCCGTTAACTGTACATTCATTCCAGGCTTTTCGCCCCGAACTGAAAACAAATGTAAACATATCACTAACACATATAAAAACACAACACATATTCTATCACATCGTTTCACCACTGTTTTAAATTATTTCACCGACTTTAATAAAGGCATATCACATAACTTTGTTTATTTCAAACCATATCAACATTTACCTTTTAGTAATTTTTTTATTACATTATCGATGTTTAACTCATCTGTGTCTCTGTCTGCCATTGGATATAATTGTGGTGCACGGAATATAGCTAAATAGAACAGGCAAAGGAAGAAAGATTATAGAGATTTTTGCCGATTTGTGAAAGGTACAACCTATTTCAATTCTCGGCTAAAATGAATTTCAATGGCGGAGACATCACTCACACACACAAACAAGGAACACACATCATCGGTGTTCCCAGTCAATAGTATAAATTACCACTAATATGTAAAAAATACAAACATGAAAAAAAAACATTGCAAATATGAACTAGTGATTAAGTCAAAGTAAAACTAATTCAAAACAAAATAAATAAGTGTTTCGACAGTGGAGCAAGACGTTAAGTATTAATATTTATATTAAAATATTAAAAATGTATATGATAAAATATCTTAAATACATATGATTTCCCAAATTCATGGTAGTTTATTTAATGCTTGTCACACTACTACCTGTGTCACCAACAAATGTTGTCAACCTACAAAAAGGTTAATGTGGCAATATAAAAATACTTTAAAATGTTACCTACATATCACGTCAAATTTCTACTTTATATAATATTGAAAATAGATTTGATAGAGCGACAAACTTATCAGGCCCTGTAGACTGTACATATTTTTGTAGTGCACGGGAATCGCCACGGGCCAGAGTAAAAAATACTTTACAATAATACTAATAGATGTCAGTGGCAAGAATCTCAACACCTTTTTTCTTATAATAAAGTGCATTATATTCGGGAACTACCACTTTCAGTACAATATAGTAAAAATAAGATCATAAATTCTTCACGGTATATTTATTTATAACTTTTTACAATGTATCCACAAAGATTCCTGAATAAACTCAAATAGTAACAGTGTAAGCCAAATAAATATTACAACCTTAACAGTAATTATATTAATTGCTATAATAGCGACAACAGAGGCCATAAAGCGGTCGCCGTGACCGAAATCGGTCGGACCAATCATTATTTGCTTTGCTGTAATATTATGTTTAATTTTTTAACATTCAGTTATTGATTCTGCATGAAACTTAGTCTTTCTTGTTTCCGCGGTATGGATGACGTTTTCTATAAAAAAAAATACAAATATTAGGTCTTAAAAAACCACAAAAACCAAGTCCACAAGCAATAATCCAGAAATATTTTTTTATTTAGAATTCTTCGATCCTTTACAATATTTTCTAAACAATGAAAATTTTAAATTAATTAATTTGTAATTTAGCTCAAGTTTGAATTTCCATTTATTTTGTTTTAAATTAATATATTATTAATATTGCTCTGCTGATCTGAATACACAACTAAACTGTAAGCTTTAGGACTTATGGGACGATGTGAAATAAGGATAAGGCCTGTTAGCTACACATAACGAGAGATCTATTTCACCTTCTGTAGCTAATCCAAAAGCTTTTTTTACAAATTTATAGATTTATAAGAAGACTAAAAACCTGAAACTTACGCAGGTATAGTGAGTGTATAAATCCCGAACTTGGTGTTAATGTCCTCAAGATGGAAGATTGAATCGATATATTCCTTAGTAGCGATCACCGCCGGCGTCTCAAACACCAGGTTCATTATGTAGTCTTCCACGCAACTATAAATAAATCATTTTAAATACAAATCGAAGTTTCTAAAATTTTTAGGTAAATTATATCTATGAGCTTATTGCGGAAGATCCATCCAATAAAGGCCGCCATCTCCTTCTGGGCCTGTCGCGACATAATTTGGCGTTGTGTGAGCTTCACTCAGTGGTGAGATTTTCCCACAACCCATCCGATATGCTGCGGACATGACCAGTTCTACTTTAAGCTTGCGGTTTTTTGACCAACGTCGGTGATTCTAATTTTGGATCGCAATATACTGTTCCTTATACGGTCTGATAGCCGGACTCCTACGATGCTGCGCTCCATAGCAGGTTGGCTAACCCCGAGTGCGGACTTCTAATGTTTGAACCATCAAGCAATATGTCAAAATAGGATTGATAATTAAAATATTTCTGTGAAGTTGCCCGTGCAGATAGGTAACAGTATGCGATCAAACACCACATACAATATTTTTTACTCGCTGTAGTACCATAATATAAGCCCTATGCAATTTAGCTCAACAGATGTAAGTGTGTCCCCTATTACATGGGACCCACACATACCGGCAAACTGTGGGTGTACATTAAGTACACCTCTGCCTAACCCTTCGAGGAATACAGGCGTGATGGTATGTTAGATGTAAGTGTGTGTGTTGTAACTTACTAAGCGCAAGGCTGGTAAGGCACAAGCTTCTCAATCCGGTTAGGTCTCAGGACCTCCACGTATGGGTCTGCTACAAGTTTGCTAGTGGGCGGTGCCGGTGGACCTGCTTTACGGGCTTTTGGCGTAGGAGGTGGCGGCTGTGAGAAAAAATGTAAATAAGATTCCTACCCGATTAGAAAATGTCTGGATTTAGCCCTGCATTTGTAGTTCTATAGCGTGATGTATTTAGAACTTGTGAGAAAACGAAACGTGATACCTAAGTAGTCTGGCGTACTTAGCATGTTTTTATATATAGATATAAATTATCTGTACAATATAATATGCAATAAGAACATATAATTATATAATATATAGTATATTTATATACTCAGTTGTTTATCATCAATATAAGGAAGTAATTGATCTCATTTTAAATCAATTTTATTTAAATTATCACAAACCTTAACTGCGCCATACGCCACTTGTATCAGATTCTTAACTTCAACCTCCAAAATTCCGAGGAACTTGGTTACATTCCACCTCGTCACGTCCTTATGGTTGCCGAGGAGAGCCAGTAATGGAGTGCAGTCACATTTCGCTAATCTAAAGTTTAGACGATGAGCAGCTGATGAAAGTGTGTCCACACAAAACATTGAATTTTGGAGGTATGGATTAGTTTCGTTTAATTTGTTTGAGTAGGTATAAGCATGAGCTCACTCCTAAATTGAAACGTCACAAGTAATCAAATGGCTACCAACCTATCGGATGGACATAAATATAATCTCGTTATGATTATGTACGCCGCTACACATCAAGCTATACATTTGCAGTGTAATCTGACCTTTCATTGAGCAGAAAGTCTATACAATATGAATTTAGCTTATACCGGAGTTTAAATTTAATTTAAAAAAACGCTCACTTTACAAGATCATCGATGCCCTTTAACACTTTTGCTATGGTGGCATCAGCAGCGTTATTCAGATCGCGTTTTTGTTGCGTCATTGCGCGCTGCATCTCTAGCCTTTTCGTCTTCTCAGCTAATCTCTTGTCTTGATTCTCTTCACGAGCCTCGTTAACATCTCGTTGATCCACTAGAATGATTCGAATAGCCATTAATGTCACCACATCAAATTATTACTTTGCAGTCTAGCAGCATGGCGAAATTTCGATTATTATCTACGACAAACTTACAGATCCTTTGTCTCAGCGCTTCCAGTTCCCGTCTTAGAAAAATGGACTCTTGCAAAACTTGGCAGAGCAGGATAAAGCAGGAAAAGTTTTCAATCTCATCAATTTTGAAGTGGTTAACGATCGAAGCCACTCTATCAGAACCGGTATATTTCTAGAAAAACATTTTTCTATTGGTAATACAAATAATATTATAAACTTTTGACAGCATTTAAAATTTTATTGCCATTTAGAAAATCATCCATATTTTGGTAGTATCTATTTGAAATGTGAAGTTGCGATTGTTCGGTCAGTGAATAAATAGCAAGAGCAATATTAGATAAATATAAAACGGTTTAAATGCATTTCCAGTCCATTATGAGCTGACATCGCATCGCAAGTATTATAAGCAATTCGGACAGTGAATAGTCAGTTTATATTTAAAATGTATATTATGTTTGTAGTTAGTTCTTCATTGGTTTGGACCACTAGACCAAGGGCGACTTGTTGAGTTTTTCTACGAAATTCTCAGTACTTAGTGGCTCGGAGTCTGGAATTGTGCCCAGTTAATGGCAATAGGCTGGCCCCCTTATAACCAGCGAAGCGTGAGGTGTACATTACATTTCTGCTTAACCCTTCGCTTGTATTATATTATGTTGAATATACTTGGCTACTTACATCAAAATTATTATTAAATTAACTCACAAATATTTCGTCAAGCAAAGCGTCATGTTTGGCAATGTCTTGCTCGCAAGCTTGGACTTCTTCTTGTCGCTTTATCTCTTCCTTTTCATCAGCCTCACAGATCCTTCGGGAACCCTTTACTCGAAGAAACTCTTCCAACTTGGCGAGGTGGTTCAGCTCGCCTTCAAATGATTGCATCTCCTGAAAAATTGAGTTTTTAAAGAACACTCCAGCTTCTTGACACTGGTAGGAAAATATAGTAGGTAACATAATTAATCTTAGCAGGTGAAGTGACGTTTCTCTCTGGAGTGGAGATAGAGAGGGGAGCAGCCGTTCTAGGCGCTGGGTGACAAGGGGCGTCTAAATATGAATTTAACATGACCTGGAATAGATCATTTCATACGAAAGCGTCGACCAAAGTCCGCCGAAAGACCATCTTGCTCTACTCTGATCAAGGGCAAGATCAGCGTTCTTAGTTGTCAAACATGCATAACAATAATAAGTTGTTAGCCAGAAGCACGAAAAGTTAAAACTTAATTGGTAATTGTACAGAAATTGGATTGCGAAGGTCGTGAAAAGTACTGATATTCCATCTGGTCAGAAGTCGAAAAACGCTAGGAGGATTTGTGATGGAGGATGATGTAGGAAAATTCAAAACAAGCTAAGGGACAGTATCAATCAATCAGAAGAATCAATCTTTGGCAGGGTAAGTGTGCACCTAGAGAATTTCGTAAAACAAAAGATTCCAACTCAAATAATATACGCACAGAAATATCCCTGTTAAGTTGAAACAGTCCCTTCCATTTCAGGGCCTCGAGTTTTCGACAACATTCGTCTCTGTCCGCGAAGGCCATTGAGGCTATTTCGCATATATCCATTAGGTACATCTTCCCTTTAACTAGCTTGCCTATTGTCCGGTTCCATTGAATGTTGAAGCCGTTTCTGGAAATGGAAAGTATTTAAGTGACTTGAAAACCTGATCCGATTTTATCTGCAGGACTCAGAAATGGACTTTTACTAACTTTTCTGTTGCGTTTGTCTAGGGTAATATTTGGTAACCGTGTTACCAAATATTATGCCGCAAAGCACATAGGTACGGGTTAACAATATTTTATCAGTTGGAAAGGTAATGTAGCCAGTGAATTTACTGGGTATAGACCGTTTTTTATGGTATAACTCGGCAAACGGCAAAAAGTCATCGCCGCCCATGGACATCTGTAAAACCAAAGGAGTTGCAGATGCGTTACCGAGACCATTTCAGGAAATGGGAGGGGGGGAAGGAGAAATGGAGAAGGAAGGGGACTGAGGGACAAATTGGGCCTCCGGCGCTCCACACTCATCGTACGAAACGCAACAATATGTATACCGTATGAGACTTAGGTATTAAAATGACTACGAGCGATTGTGCGCAACCAGTGTGTTTATTGCGTTAAGGCTGCGGTTACCGCTTACCTACCATCAGGCGCAAGTATGCTTGTTTGTCTTCTCATGACAACGACCATGCGTAAATGTGTTATGCTGTAGGCTAGTGGAAAAAAAAATTAGGGCCCCATGAAAAAATTGCATATAAAAAGAACTGATCAACGAAAACAAAATTAAAATTGGTTAAAAAATAAGACAGTTAGGTACATATTTATGTAAAGTTCTTAATTTTGTGTAAGACGCGCACAAAAGAACATGTTACGTCAAATTTTTCGTAAGCCATATTAATTCTCAAAAGTCGTTTTGTGGGAAAAGAACAGCGCATCCTCTCTCAGTCCCCACAAATCAAACACCAGTTAGCAACTCTATTAGGAAATACCACTAACCTCTCTACAAGCAGTCTGTGTATCTCTTCTCTCACTCGCTTGTTATCAGCGTTGACCACACAGAACCTCTTAGTGGCCAGGTCAAGTCTGTTCTCCATACGTCGGAGACGATTGTTGGCATTCTCTATCATTCCTAGTTCCTGTAATTTTTCACATAATTGACTGAATTAAAGACTAACAAGGCATTTTGAATCAGCGAGTTGATTTTTTTTTGGGACAATTCGGCAAACGAGCAGGCACGCTACGTAGTAAGCAGTCGTCGCCGCCCATGGACATCTATAATACCAACAGAGTTGCAGATGCGTCACTGAGCCTATTTAATGAAAAGGAGAAAAGGAAGGGAAACGCGGCTGAGGGAGGAATTGAGCGTCCGGCGCTACACTCACCGTACGAAACGCAACAGTATGCATACTGCTATTGACATCGGTATTCTGTGGGAGGGTACTACTTTCCTTTTATTCATGCTGACTGATACCTTTTTAGATTTCCCGCAGTTCAGATGTGTGTGCTGTGGGCTAAAAGAACCACGGAGTGGGTAACACAGCGGCAGATAATCGAGGGACAAGGGAGGTAGGAACAGAGGTATTGTGGAAAAGGGAATTAAAAGTCAAAATAGATTGGTATGGCATTTATTGAAATCCCGGATCACTTTCCAATTTTGAATGCTGGCCTGTTAATTTTAAATCGATGGAATGAATCCAAACATATTTACACGTCTCCTTACAGCATAAAAGTAGTTATTGCCCAAAGATTTTTAGAAGTAAAATTTCATATATTTAATCGGTCTATTTTATCTTCCAGTCTTCTATTTACGCAAACGAGTACTCACGTCGGCTTCAGTAGGGACCTTCTTTGAGAGCTCAATGACATTCTTCTGCGCGAGGTAGTTCAGGCAGTCCAGTTCCGCCTGCTGTGCCCTCTCGTCTCTGAGCTCGTTCTCCAGCTGTTCATACTCCACAATAGACTTGCGGGTCCCGCTCTTCACGTTTGCGTCACGAACTGCATGCTGACCTTTTCGGGCGAGCTAATAAATATAATTTAATAAATTACTTACTTTTATTTAAGTACTTAAAATCATCAATCCATATCTATTTGTCCAACAGCTGGACACGGGTCTCCTCTCCTAATGAGAAGATTAGACTAGGTATAGTCCACAACGCTAGTCTACTGCAGATGGGCAACACGAAAATCTCACAGGCATGCGGGTTTCCATACGATATTTTCCTTCACATGACTGCGAAAAGTCAGAGGTTTGAATCGTGACGGCCTTGGGTTTGAATCGAGACCTTTGACTTGGCAGTGCAATGGTTGTATCACTAGGCTAGTTGTAGCCTACCCGTAATATCACTCTCAACTCCTGGCACTACAATAATATTGTATACAATATATTCATATAAATAATACTGTAAACTTAAAGATTAAATTATAATCTCTAAGTTCGCAATGTTGTTCCTATTATAATACCTACTATTTTTTGAGTCTAACATAGGCTAGGCAAAAAGGAATTATTAGGCTAGGTAGGAATATGATCAAAAGTTGCCTATAAAAACACCTGAGGGTCTAAAATTTACACATCATAAATCACAACATTATTTACGTACACAACTGGTCATGCAGTTCCACTATAAGCTGATATCGAATTGTATACGCTTTTCGTAAAAGGAGAGGTCACCTTATATTGAGCGTGACCACCAAAACTGGCAATTTTTGCAACTGTTCTTTGAAAGACTAACATTGATACAGAGGAGGGTTTCATGCAGTTCATGTGCGAGGATGCCAAGCTGCTTCTCCTGCGGCGCCAGCTGTGGTATTCCACCAGCTCGTTTCTCCACGCTGCACATCGGCGCCAGCTTTTGATACTGGGGACACAAGAAAAGCAAGCCGTTACCAGGGTACGGCATTTCGACGTCCCATTGGTTCGAACTAACATAGGAAAATTCGCCCCGGTTGTAAAAGCCATATAGTTAATAAACAGCGCCTCACATAGGCTTGATATTTTAAATTGTTCATTGGCGGAATTTGTGAGGCTACTCTCGATTTATTACCTAAAAAAACCAAGCCAAGATAGTGTAAGATTGTATATAAATAAATAAGATATAATATATTGATAGCTTGTTTGGTTGAATCAATGGTTTACGCTTTTCCTGGATGTAGGTATGAAAATAAATAAAGATGTCTTATTTATGGCGTATTAAGGGGTTAGGGGAACTTAACTTATCCAGATCTGACAATACAGGCCTTCTCCAATAATTCTTGATCCTTTGTGTGAACCCATTTGCCAATTTTTAGGCGGAGTACCATTAACATCTGGCCGAGACAACTCCATTGTTGCTAATCAAGGCTGATCGTCCTGTGGTACTTAGCCACATATAATATATGCCAAGAAGTTAATTATGGTTAGCTGCCAAACTTGAAGACTTGAAGGCAGGTCAAAAAAATGTTTAACAAAGTACCTACTTATATACATACTAGTATAACTGCCTACTGCCTACTGCTTGCCTGGAGGTTTGGGTTCGATTCCCAGGTTGAGCAAAGTGTTATTGAGTTTTTTTATGACATTCTCAGTAGGCGCTCGGAGTTTGGATAGGTGCCCGTTGAATGGCAATAGGTTCGCCCCCTATTAATTGGGACCAAAACATACCGGCGAACTGTGGGTGTCCATTGAGTACACCTCTGCCTTACCCTTTGGGGAAAACAGGCATGATGATGATATGTATTGTAACATCATGGTCTTTTTTTTTCAAATTATTTGCATTTCCGCCGGCCTGGAAAGACCACACGGCCGTTTCGTATCACTTCTAGATACTGACGTTGCGAGAGCGATTTGAAATCCCTCCGCAATGGAATTGATAAGTTGCCAAAGTTCTTAGGATGAGTGTGATATCTTACGGTTCTCTGGACATTGCTGAGTTCTGCTTCAGGGTCCACAACCTTCTGTTCAACTTGATTCGGTTTACGCTCCACTTGGGGCGGCATTTTACTAAAAATAAGATAATAATACACAAATGAAAAATATTAAAATATCCTTGTAAACAAATGTACTTTCTCAACGTAACAGATGTTCACGTTGACATTTTGGATGGTTTTGACAGTTTTTGAAATGTATTATATTCTTTTCGTCATTCTTTTTTTTTATTGCCAGAAAGATGCAAGTATGGCGTTTGGGGAAGTAGACAGAATTATTTTATCCTGCCCGAATACGATCGCAGCCGCTACCGCTTAATACCGTCCAATTGTGAATCTATAACCATCTAGGGGGTCCCCACTCATAACTGTCCCATCACTTAAAGAAGTATAGTTATTGTTCTGAAGACTTACTTATTTTTATAAGTTACCGCCAAAACTCAAAAAGAGTATCCATGGAGTTTCTTGCCGGATTCTTCTAGGGGGTCCCCACTCATAACTGTCCCATCACTTAAAGAAGTATAGTTATTGTTCTGAAGACTTACTTATTTTTATAAGTTTCCGCCAAAACTCAAAAAGACTATCCGTATCCGTAGTTTCTTGCCGGATTCTTCTCCATAGGATCAACTACACTATCAGAATATTTTGGAATCGTGCAACTAGGTAGAGTCAATAACGTTTCATAATCGCTTGTAAAAACTTATTTTTAATGAAAACATTTGATTAGATTTGATTTTAAAATGATTTAGTCTTGTTTGACTAACTACGTATATTTGAAACTTGGCCTAAACGTGACTTTTCTCTGACGTGGGAGGTAGGTAAATAGGAGTTATTTACTTTCTACAACATAACTTACTTTCACGCCTGTATTCCCCCGACACTATACTACCCGTTTCATTCTTCTAATGCATTCTTTCGATTTATACCACTTACCAAAGCTGCTAAACAGTTGGGGTAACCCGTCAATGCATACAGTCTCCTCATGAGGACATAACAATAGATTTTGCATTGTGTCTACAATATGCCGCTTGACAGGTTAATCAGCCGAGGAGGACGTACTTACCTATAAGGTACTGAAAATGCGTAAGGGATCACCCACCAATGAAATATAGCCTTAGCCGAAACCGGCATAGATTCCATGATTTAGTTTGATGAAACAGATAAGTATGAAAAATATTATACCTTACCGTCAGCGTCCAGCTTACCAGGGATCTTTAAATCTATTAGCAATGCGTAAGAGCATTTATTTATCACCACCATTTTTATTAATGACGGAAAGCATTAAGAAACTGAGGGTACTTCCATAGTTTTTGACATTTACTTGAGTAATGTCATAGAATTATTTTCTAAATCGTTTTGTAGGTAGGCATGTTGAATTGATGATTGGATGAAGATTTAGATAACACAGTTTTCCATATGGATATAATTTATAGAAACTAATTTAACGTTTTCCGTCCCTAATACAGAATCTAATTTCAGAAGTAATTTTGAAAACACAAGTTTTCCGTATCTTATAGGTACAGAACTTAATTTAAGAAGTATTTTTTTTTGTTTTTTTAGAAGACGACCTAAGTTGGTTAGTGTAAACCTAATTTGTTGTTGTTCTGAGGACAAGGAAGACTATCAGCTCGTGATACAGTTCCTACTAGTACGGATGGATAGGGTGAATCGATCTAAAGACAACCAATGCCTACAACCTATTTCGTATATTGTCGTAAAGCTAAATTAAATATTACATGAACTCGTATCGATTCTTGTATAATGTACATACAATTTAAACCGGCAAACTGTATTCAAACATGTTTAAATTTAAGTAACACAATGTATGGTTGTCTCTTGGTTACACAATAAAATATTATATTATATTATTATTATTATCTTGCTTCTTCCCCCTCCATGCGACCGATTATGAAAAAAATGTGACGTGTTGTTGAATACGCAATCCAAAAAAAGTTAGGTAATACAGAAAAGAAGTTTTGTCACACAGCTAGTAAGAAATAAAACGAAATAGCTACAGTTTAAACTCATTCTTTATTTATTAATTCCATAAACATAATTAATTATTTATAATGATATTTCTAGTCACTATTAAGATCTTATAAATTACGATTATTTAAGTACTTTATGAAAATGTTTCTATTTAGTACATTTGCACTAATAAAACGTTTGATTAATTAGTTGATTTTTTAAAATATTAATGTACATAAATAATTCACTTGGATTCATTACATGATGAAAATTCTGTTTGTTTATAAAATATCCCTACCGCAATAAAACTGATGTGTGCCAAATTAGTGAAAACCATTAATTAATTAAAATCAAATACAAAAACGCCATGAGACATTTCATGCAAAAAAAAACTAAATTATCTCCCAAATAAAACAATAATCATTTTTATAAAAGTTAAAAATGAATATGTTTTAAGTAGAGAGAATTTAAACGTTTTATAATTTAGAAGTTTATATTTTTTTCGGTTTTAATAGATTTAAATTTACCGTTTTTTCGTAATATAATAAATCCAGTGAATTTATAGAAAAATGGAATGACTAAGAAGTTATACTCGCCATAACAGTGTTTTGTGCTAAAATAGAAAATTAAGTACAATTACAGAAATCTGAATTTGGTAAAATGTTTTGCAAAAAAATATATATTTTTGGATACAACAAAATTCATAAAATCAATATTTTAATTCAATAATTAGTTCAGTCTTAAAAATAAATTAAGTAAGTACAATAATATCTCTTCCAATTTATTAGGTGTTGACAATTATTATTATTTTAAATCCTATTATAATTACATAAAGTATAAGGTTGATCGTGCAACTACATACATATATATTGCAGTAATTTAAATTGCCTTTGCATTACCTGTTGCATTGTTATTTAAAAAAATAATAGGTAACTAGGTACTAGTCATAGAATATGGAAGAATGGAAATGTTAGGCCGACTATGTCATTTCGTTATTAGAGAGTGATAGCACTATCGATCCTGTATAGCGCTATTTCTCTCTTATACGAATATCGATAGATGACTGCACTGATTTATTAGTTTTAAAATCTTTACACGCGTCTTTTCTTCAACGATGGAATTAGTCTAAATGAGTAACATTTTCCATTCTCCTATGTTCTAAAACAATTTACCTACACTCTGCTAAATACAAAAAATGTATATTTAGGCGAATACAATTTTATTTTACTAAGCTCTTTATATTCCTGTGAAATATTTCTGAAATGGTAACTAAAGATTTTATAAAGCAACACATATTTTTATTGAAATTACTAACAAAAATGCCGTATTTTAAATGTTTTTTAACTTTCAAGCTTGACATAAATTTTACGAAAATATAATTTGCGCTGTGTGCTTTTTTGGTATCCAGTAGCTTTAGTATAAGATGAGCATATATATTATATATACTTGAGCATGAAGATTATATAATTATTATATATAAATACCTACATCATATATTATATTTGTTAAACTGTAATTATTTTTTCTTTATAATTCGTGACACAATGCGGTAAAATTTTACACACATAAATAATTATTATATGCATAAATGCACCGTTAAGAGAGCTTTCGAAAATCTCCCTGTTGTTACTGTTATGGAGGTGATATTGCCCTCATTCTAGCAAATATTAGAAAAATGTCGCTAGACTTGGCTGGTCCTTTTGCCCGGCATGTCGGACTAGTCTGACTAACTTTTGGTCTTGTGCCCCGGTAGATCCATGGGAGTATTGCTAGATTTCATCAAAGTTCTTTTTGTATAGATGAAGGGAAGTGGAAAGAGAATAGGGATTCTTTAACCATTTTTTTTTTGCAATAATTAAGTAAGTACATATAAATTGTGTCTTTCATATGCGCAGATGTACTACATACCTATATTAAAATCTAGATATATTTTAACTATCGACCAAACTTGTTCAACGAACAAAGTTTTCATATAAGTCAAAGTGTGAAAATCACCAGATAAAATATTCACGGCTGTTTATTATATAAATACAATTGACATCTCTATATAAAAAGGCACTTTACAAGGCCAGGTACTCTTAAGGCACAGAATATTTAAGTACCAACTACATTACTATTGCAAAACAATTTAAAATATATTTTCTTTTAAATAAGTGATATTTTTTACTAAATATTCGTGAATTTAAACTACACACAAATTATTCTAAAAATTCCACCAAAATCATGTTCAATTCTCGTCTGTTTTATTCTACTGGTCAATGACTATAATGTCCGGAGAATTCTCGTCATTGTTTAACTAGACTATTAGTACTTGTATGTAAGTAATTATTCAGGAAAACAAAATCAAAAATGGAATTAAATATCACCTCTTTGTTTGCTTTGGTTCGTAGGACCAAAGGCAATTAGGTACTCTTTGGAACATCGTGGGGGCTTTGCATGCATCCTTTCGTGACAGTTCAAATTCTCACCGCTGATCCGTGTAATCACATTTTTTTCTTGATTTACATTTATTCCTTTGCATTCCCGAATAAAGTTGGTATTTATAGGTGATTTTAAACAATTTTGCTAACACTTTTCAATTGAAAAGTTCGTGTATTGACCATTATCCGAAATCTCCGGACAAAGTAGATATTAGACGTAAAGTGGAGCCTACTCGTGTTCTGTGTAACGTTAGTAATGTAAATAATATGGCTATTAAAATGTTCTTCATTATTTAGCAATGTATTACTATTATATCTAAAGGCCTGTTTTACCATTTTTTATAACACTTGGATAAAGAGACTGAGTTAAACTAATTCATAATGACTGTACTGTTTCTACTAATCGCTTTTCTCATAATTTTCATTCTCCATTCTGCTTTGGGGTGACTCTAAAGCCTTTCCAATCCAATGCAATTCCAATGCTGAACTAACTATTAATTAAGATTTTTCTAATAGAAAAATCGAATTATAATTTTGTCAAAGTTTACTGCTTTGCCTACTACCAATACATAAGGCGTAATACATTTCTAAAATTTGATTTTATTCCTAGTAGTATTTCTCAGTGTCTTTTTCAGTGATAATTTATGTAAAAATTATCTGATTCATGGTGAAAACAGGCGGTAAAACTAATTTTACACTTAAGGTGCACCAAACATCTCACTTGGAGTGAAGATTTACGTATATTATAGTACCAACTATACACATAGTTCAGGTAATCTCAATAATTAAAACGTTATTTACAAATAAAGCAATAGGTTAAGTATTTAGGTTAGGTATTAAAATGGCTGACAAATTAAAGATGGCGGATAAAATTACATTACTTTTAAGTACGTTAGTGATTTTCGTTTAACATCGATTCGTCTTTATTTTAATGTCGTTACTCGAAATATTACGGACTAAGGATGTTAATTCTCTTGGCTTTTCTCACTAAAATCTGTTGTACTAAAATCCGCCCTGTCAGGTTATAAAATGCCCTAGTGCCTAATCATACCAGCCATTTTACAGTGAAAAACTTAAAAGACACGATAAAACATTAAAAATTAAATGTAAATTAACTATAAACAAACTAACTACGACACTAACTATCACTGCGATAGTGTAAAAATCACACGGTTTATAAAATAAAATTAGAAAATAACCTAAAAACTCGGTGATCGCAATCGCGTCCGTACGGTAAATCAAAATGGCGGTCGCTACAATTAATTTTGACAATGACAGATGTTTGTACAAAAGTATTAAAAATAAATTGTAGGCAGCTGGTAATGCTGATTTGTCGTAAAATTTGACGATGATAAGATAGAGGGTAGATATGGTAGTGTGGTCTATGGCTTCATAGAGACGCACCAAGAGTGTGGTACAACAGATCACCGGTGAAAAAATCCGAGGAGTCGAGAGGTTCTGGTGGGGGCCGGCTGTTCCGGAAGCTTCCTTCGCTTCTCTTGCGAGGTCAGCTTGTGTTTCATTTGCTCGTCAATGAGCTCCTGCATGTCCATCTGGAAAATTGAAATAGTATTTTAAAGAATTGTTGTATAACATACCATCACGCCTGTATTCCCCGAAGGGTTAGGCAGAGGTGTACTACTGTACGCCCACGTTTCGCCGGTATATTTAGGTCCCATGTAATAGGGGGCGAGCCTATTGCCATTAACCGGGCACAAATCCAGACTCCGAGCTGCTACTGGGAATTTCATAGAAAAAAACCCAATAAGACTGCTCGACCTGGGGATCGAACCCAGGACCTCTAGCGTAACAGTCGCGCTTAGGACCGCTAGATTAATGAAGCCGTCATAGTCAGTAGAATTGTTGTATGCCATTGGGGCATGGTCCATGATGATAACTAGTTACTAAAACAGAACTTTACGGATCGCCGGAGATTTGGAGCGGCTACCTTAGCCTTTTGCAGCAACATCACAGAAGCCTTGTTTGCCCATCACTGGCAACAACATTCTTGTAACCTAACATGTATCTTAATATATATACATATACATTTTACATATTTTTTTTGATAATATTGTAATTGTAATGCTTTATTTTTAAGTATTTAGTGTATTTTTAATTGCCCGAGATTCCTTATTTATCGATTTCCTTTTCTACTGAGCTCTTCATCATTTTTTGCGATAAGACCGCCCATTATGATTTATATAACAAATACTAAATTACTTTTGGTGTATAATAAGGAATATTCTATCTATCTAAACAACCAAAACGAAGTCAACAGCAAAACTCGACTACCTAAAAATATTTAATTGATAAAAGGAATCTAAAACAGAGACATTGATACACAATAAGACACCCAGGCCATAAAAATAGTTTTGAAATATAAAAAAATGACCCTGAACTTCAAAATCACTAGTACTGCAGTGAATTTGGTATTTATACATCTTCACTTGAAATTCGTCAAGCCTCTTCATAAAAAAGATAAAAAGATTTCACGACGATTTTGAATAACTATAATGTCAGATCCAGTACTTATGATTAGGAATTGGTAGACCGTAACTGATTTTGGAAAGCTTTACTTTAATGAAGTAAAATATCTGCTACGTAGGAATGATTCATGAATTTATTTTTTTATAAAAAGGCATCCTCAGGTTTATTTCTAGATATTTTATTTCTCGGTATTCATTGCATCTGCATTATGCGCACTACTAAAGACCAGGGACGACAAATTTTAGAATAATCTGGTGATCTTCTACATACCTGCCACTGCTCAAGCTGTTGTCCAAGGTCCACCTTCTGGCGCACAGCTTCGTACAGCTGGCTGTTGGCTTGCATTAGCTCCACCCTGGTCTTTGCAAGAGACACCTGGAAAACGATCATAACAAATTAAATGGTTGCAATCATTTTCGATTTCGAAATGTGCTTTCTGATTGGAATGAAAATAAGTGCTTGTATATTCTACTATTTCTCATCAGTGTTTGTATGACTACAAGTATGTTAGGATCTAAAAAGTTGATTATTTTAATGCTGAATCAATGAAGCTCAGTTTGTGAAAGTAGAATTTGTTAATAAACCAAGATAACTGTTGAAGGAAATATTGAAAGGATCACCCTTATTGTAAGATAAGCTACTCATACAATTTTTTGGTTTGCAATGATAATATCAGAGTAATTTTATCACGCTTAGTGACAGGTTTTGCTAGACTTTCCATTTTTCGAGTAGGTATTGAAGATAAAAAATATATCTTTTTCAGCTCACCTCAACAGCCTTCTTCCTCTCCATGGCTTCATCCCTCTCCTGGCGAGCCTTGGTGACTGCTTCGTCGTTCTGCAGGCTGCTGTAGTTAGCATCGTTGAGAAGCTTGTCACGCTCCTCAGCCGCCGCTCGAAGTTCCACCTCAGCCACCGACAGCTGGAAAATATAAAAAAGAATAGAATTTGAGTAAGTTTTTAAAGATAATCTTCGGATAAAAAAGTTTTTTAATGGTACTCGTTTGTTGAAAAAAACAGAAACTTAATTAAGTATATTGTACAGTTTGTTCGAAATAAGTAAGCCGATCGGAAGTTGTCTGCAAGTGGTTTAGAAGTGGTAAATTTTAATAGAAAGAGTCGGTGTAAAGATAATTAGAGTCGTATATGTTTCACATTTCTAATTATTTTGTTTACTAATTTCGATATTTATGTATTAAAACACTTAATTAAACGATTTTATCACCGCGGTAGTTCGGAACGGCTAACTTCCGATCGGCTTACTTATTTCGAACAAACTGTACCTACTGTAGCTTTCTCATTTGTAACACAGTACCTTTAGTCTATCTCTACTCTACAGTCAATATTTGGTATTTTAGTGTTCAAATTAATTGTAAAGGGATAGGTTCCTTCTTTTTGCCATGAACTACGCTTACGTATATCGAAATAACTATGGAGTTAAAAGGTTATTTGTCTAATCTTAAAATAAATGGAGTACCTATAGTTCACGCACACGTGTATAAATTATTATTACCATTTTTTTCTTATTTGCCAATTTTATTATAATACATATTTTTGCTGGATTGAGTTTTTGCTTCGTTAGCATTTGAATGTTGATGATTTTTGAAGTCGGTGATAATTTAATACAAGGCATAAATCTATGCTAAAGTAGTAGGTACTATTGTGATGCCAAAGTTTTATATATAGCATAAACTAAAATTTAAAGTAACCAACATACTAACACGCAAACATTTATTATTAATCAAAGTTTGTTGATCCCTATACGTATCGTATACTTACACATTAACCCTAATAGCTATCATGGTATATTAACAGAATCAGTACGTTTGCCTATACTATAGATTTTATTCATAAATTCATCATTGCATGAACCCAATAATAATTTCTGTCAAAAATATATTATTTTACTTCTGCCACCTACCGCGTTTTTTCCGAATTTCCCACGGTATATTTCCGCATCAACCGATAGTTCCGCGAATTACCCGGGCTCAGTTCAACCACTATTGTTTTGCGTTCGCGACGCGCATCGCAAAACATCACCATTGTAATCTGATGTGTTATTAAGGAAGTAATGCATCAGGATTTGGTTTATAAAACATTCAAATAAAATGATATAATATTTAAATATCATTAGCACAAACAAGAGATCTGAAACCAGGCACTGCAGCAATTTGAAGCGGCGGTAGCCTAATGGCTAGGGCGTCGGACTTGCGATCATGTGGTTGCCGGTTCGAACCCGGTTAGTGCAATGGATGGCACTACCGACGCGAACCCACTCGTAACATTTAGCTTAGCACGAGGGGTTAACAAGAATACTAGTAATGTGTGGTCCACATTGCTAGTAAGGTTTTCTAAAAAAAAAATATTTAATACTTACTATAAATTTTAATCTTACTTTTAACAGACAGATATGAATGTTTTAAAAATCTGCTTAAAGGATGATTTTAAATTAATGTTAATAAATGCCATTTGTCAGTCTACGATAGTAATAAATGGTCCTAACGTCCGCAGTAAAACAACACATTTGATGCTTGCAGGCACAGAAAAATCAGACAATATTTTTTTTTAAATCACGAACCGATTCCTAACATTCAACCTTGAATAGAACAATAACAAGAATTTAACAAAAAAATAGTAAAAAAAATCTCAGCCGCATAAATGACCAAATAAAAAAAGAAAGTGGGCCATTGCATGTTACCCACACATTTATGGTAGATCATAGCTCTAATGTGAGAACTAACCTTAATGCATAATTAAAAGTGCGTGTAAAAAGAACAAATTTTCTTTATTGTAAGACTTTGGGTACATTTGTTGTATGGTTCTTGTGGTTTTGGTTAATGCTGCTAATTAATACTTATGCTGGGTGTTGCAAGAAATTAATAATGTCGTAGGTATAAATTTTCAGCGGTATGATACAAAATTATTTCGTTAAATAGGTAAACTTGTCCATTTTGAACGACAGTTTTTCTAGACTTAATTTTATGCCTGGGCGTTAAAGCGTGACAGCTGTAATATCTAAGTAGACAAAAACACATTACTGTGCGAATCCTTTGTTTCTATAATTCAATTTGGGGCAACGTTTACAAAATACCAATTTTGGTATTATATTATATTAAATTATATTACATATAATGAAAACTAAGCCGTTCATTGAATAGAGTAGTGGTGGGGCTCAAACCTCCTTTGTGAATTTGTGGTTAAACAGAGATATCAGCTTCATTCTTAATTGGTCCTGAAGAACAGACGTCTCTTAGGACCAGAATGAGGTGTTCTACTTTCAAATGTGGAACTTTCGTAAAATGTTTCTAGCGGGAGCTCTTTTAGTAACAACTTACCTAATTTAAACCAACCTTTGAATAAAAACCTCTACGGAGTACGCAAAGATAGACTTAACCACCCGTATATTATCACTTGCAAACGAACTCTATCTATTGTAGTCCTTATGACCAGGGAATAAATAATAGATTTATAAACTACAATTAAGTAATTTTATTCAAAGAAAATTAATAGCCACTCATTTTAAATACAAAATCAAATACTGTTGCCACAAAAAGCAGTCTCCAACAAAATAGCTATTAAAGTTATTCTTTGTACAACTACATCGAGGTCGTTAACCTCGTGACGTATGCCTACGTCACTGGGGTCACGCCATGCGGCTCGCCTGCAGACTGGTCTAGATCGCCCGTTCAGATACCGTCCTTTATATTCAAGATTTTATTTTTGAGACTTAATGTTCTTGGCTATTTATGAACATTTTCCTTTCAGCGGTGTTTTCATAATTAATTATGATTTATCAACCACTCGAAGGATTGACTTGAAAATAGTGGCAAAATATTTTTCATGGAAAATCCTAGACAGGATTCTTCCAAATACATATACAGGATAGGATATAAGATACCTGATATCAATGAGGCAGTTAAAAATTAGTTTAGTGGTCCCAAGTGCGACTGCCTCGCACTTACAAAGTAATGTTAGGTTTTTCTATGAAATTCTCAGTAGCAGCTCTTGAGCAGCTCGGAGATTGAATTTGTGCCCGGTTAGTGGCAATAACTCGATAAACTAGTTTTTTATTGTTTTATAAATGTAGATGATTGCCTCAGGATACTCGCCAGGCGGTTAATTCAACAATTTGAAAAAAGAAATAACCAGTGTAGACTGTAGAATAGACTTGCACAGACAGAGCATATTAGATACATTCTTGTGACTCCTCTGGTGTTGCGGCGATCAGGCCATCCGTCTGCTCGTTTGCCTCCTATCCCATAAAAGCTAATTTACAAAGGCAGGGTTTGAACCTGCGACCCTCCGGTTAAGTACATCTGATGCTTTGCATTACTTAACCAGAGGGTCGCAGGTTTAAACCCTGCCTGAGGCCGAATTTTCTTTCACTTGGAAATTTTCTTTCAATGGAAAATTCATAACTTTGTGAACATTTCACATTATTTAATGCAAAAATATAATAAAAATAAGCAGCTAATTTACAGCCTGAAATGATCTATTCCATTTCATTAACGGATCGATTTATATTCCTAAACTTCAACGTAAATGTATCCAATCTGACCGTGTAATCAATACTAGAATAAGAACACGTTGCCGTTTGACAAACAATTGCTTAGAGCCGGAGCCGGCCTCCTGAGGGTATTATTGTACCAGCTGTGGGCGTAAGACGTCGTTTATTATTCAAACGACAAGGAGATCTAGACTGATGTGGTCTAACCTTGACTACGACAAAAATGGCTAAGTTTTATTTGAGCAAACGTTTACAAACACTTCTTTAGAGCAGTTGTTGTTACTGTTTAGTTCACAATTTAATCTATGCAAAATGTTTTTGTGTAAGTTCAAGATAATATAGCAAATAAAAAACGGATGGCAGCATTTATATTAAACGTCAGATACTTTGTAAAGTACAATCTAGTCGTCAAAGTATTAGTAAGAAAAAAGACTTTAACACTATGTTAGTTAAACAAACAAACACAATATTAAAATTAACCTGTAGATTCCCCTATGAGTAAAATATTGTATTAATGTAAAATTTGCATCTCGTTTTTCAGACAGCGGTCCTTATCTGAGATCAATTGAGAGATAAAATTGCTACTAAGTACATAATAGTTTGTAAAAGACGAAAATTCCTTTAGAGAAATATACAGAAAAACACTGGACTGAAGATCTTAATCTAAATAGTGTTAAAAAAACAGGCATTGCATTCTCCTCTGATAAGCCACAATTTCGTCAGTGATGGACACAATTTTTTGCATAAAACAGTGTGACGTAAAGAAAAGCCTTTACTACATTCAACAGATTTTAAAATTTGTAGGTTGTATGAGAGAGATGATACTATTTACTGTAAAGACACTCATGACGATCGAGAAAAAAAAAACTATATTTAAGGCGAGGATACGAGGGTCGAAGTATAGTATACATATGGTTTTTGGTAAAACATTAAGTAAGAAATTTAAAGAACTGTATTACCAACTTCATAAACAACAACTTTTGTTGTATGACTTTTTATAAAACAGCGAAGTTAACCAAAAAATAAGACATATTTTATTTCTCCTGTCGCTTGACCCCCGCTTCCCGCTTATTTGCACTAGATAACATTTTGTTTACCTAATTTAATAATTACTAAATTAATAACATAACATCATAACATAACATACCATCACGCCTGTATTCCCCGAAGGATTCGGCAGAGGTGTACTAATGTACACCCACATTTCGCCGGTATGTCTAGGTCCCCATGTAATAGGGGGCGAGCCTATTGCCATTAACCGGGCACAAATCCAGACTCCGAGCTGCTACTGGGAATTTAGTAGAAAAACCCAATAACACTTTGCTCGACCTGGGGATCAAACCCAGGACCTCTAGGACCACTAGACTAATGAGGCAGTCTAAATTAATATTGAGCACTAATTTAAATATTTTTGTTTGTATCAACTTCGTAAAATATATTCGTAAGATGTTGTAAGTGTTTTTTATAAATAACCCTGTAAATTGGAATCGTTTTGAGTATAGCTTGAAATATTCAGTTAAATAGTTGAATTGAATAGACTTCTTGGCTATATAATATATCACGAAGACTAAGTAAATACAAAACAGTAAAGTTGACTGTTCCTAAAAAAGTTTCTGGGCCAAAAACGTCTTAACATCGTGACCACAATAAGTTCCACCTAATCTTCTAAAGCACGAATCCCCAAAAATGCGCACGTCTTGATGATTGTAGAATATTGCTTACATAACCCTATTTATACATCAAATGAGCTAAACGGTTATGTAATAAGTTAATGTTGGTAACGGTGGGTGACGCAAAATGCATTGCAGTGCACTGCCGAGCCTTTGCGTTCCGGGCCATTATTGAATTGTATTATATTGGTGAAAATACAGTGTCGTGCAAAAAAAAGATGTTTTGTAATAATCTGGTTTGTATCCGTTATGTTACCGTTTCTAACGCACTTTTATTCAGCTTATTATAAGAGGACTACCTCATTGGTCAAGCGTTGATGCTGAGGTGTTGGGTTAGAAATTATCCCTAGAGGTTTAGAATATAATAATTATAATCGGTTAATGAGAGTTAGCTGGTTAAGTACCTTGGAAACCTCTTCCAACGAAGACTACTGTCTAGGATAGTCTCGTGACAATATTCACCGTGAAGTCTGTTTTTCTTTGTACTGCGCATATTACTACATACCTACTAACGTTAAGCCCAAGATTACATAGCTGATCTGCAGCTGATCCATAAATTGGATTTCTTCAAATACTCCGCTATCGATGGAATTTATATTCCAAGAATCTGATGTTATCTTACACTACTCTCTAATGAAGCGTTGCTGAAAGTCTAGAAAATCACGTTATGAAATCTTTGGCATTGCAGTGTGCTAAAAAGATAATTCTTATCAGATAGATATGATAGTACTTAGTTGCAAAATAGATTCAGTGGAGTTTCTGCGTAACTCATAAATTCTCATGTCAGCCTATTGCCGTCCACTGCTGAACATAGGCCTCCCCCAAAGAGCGCCAACCATCCCGGTCTTGGGCAGCTCGCATCCATCCGCTGCCAGCCACCTTCTTTAAATCGTCGGTCCATCGTGTCGCAGGGCGTCCCACACTGCGTTTGCCCAAACGCGGTCTCCACTCTAGCACTTGTCTGCTCCAACGATCATCTGTCCGTCTGCAGACATGGCCGGCCCACTTCCACTTCAGCGTGCTTATTCTTCGCGCAATATCGGTGACCTTAGTTCTTTGGCGAATGACTTCGTTACGAATTCTATCCACCAAAGAAACTCCGAGCATTGCTCTCTCCATTGCACGCTGAGCGACCTTGAATTTGTGGACCAGTCCAATAGTGAGTGTCCACGTTTCGGCTCCGTAAGTCATTACGGGTAGGACGCACTGGTTATAGACCCTGGTCTTTAGGGATTGTGGGATCGACGATTCAAAGATATCACGCAGCTTCCCGAATGCCGCCCAGCCCAAGCGTATTCTTCTGGTCACCTCCTTCTCGAAGTTGTGCCGCCCCAGTTGTATAGTTTGGCCAAGATATATGTATTCTTGCACAACCTCGAGGGCAGCGCCATTTACGTAAACAGGTCTCGGGGTGACATGATCATTGTACATGACTTTGGTTTTATCCAGGTTCATCCCGAGACCCACCCGCCGCGAAGAATCGCCAAGACTGTTCAGCATCACCTCCAGCTCCTGCAGAGATTCTGCCATGATGACAATGTCGTCCGCAAATCGGAGGTGCGAGATGTACTGACCGTTAATATTTATGCCTCGTCCTTTCCAATTAAGCGTCTTAAAAACGTCCTCCAACGCGTTTGTAAACAGTTTCGGAGAGATGACGTCTCCCTGTCTTACTCCTCGACGCAGTTGGATTGGTTTTGTGCTTTGATCTTGTACTTGGACGGTCATCGTTGCGGCCTTATACAGACATTTCAGCACCTCAACGTATCTGCAGTCGACAAGGCATCTCTGCATGGACTCCAGTACAGCCCAGGTCTCGACGGTATCGAAGGCTTTCTCGTAGTCCACATACGCTAGGCAGAGAGGCTGATTATATTCCTCGGTCTTTTGGATGATTTGCCTGAGGGTGTGTATGTGGTCCACGGTGCTATAGCCTTTCCGAAACCCGGCCTGCTCCGGTGGCTGGAAGTCATCAAACTTTTGGGCGAGACGATTCGAGATAACTCTCGAAAACAACTTGTACACATGGCTCAGGAGTGATATGGGGCGATAGTTTTTAAGGAGCGTGTTGTCGCCCTTTTTGAAAAATAAAATCACCAAGCTCCTGCTCCATGCCTCCGGTGTCATACCAGTGTGGATGACGGAATTGAAGAGCTTAACAAGCTCTGTCAAGACAGGTGTTCCTCCTGCCTTGAGCAGCTCCGTGGTTATCCCGTCATCCCCCGGAGCTTTGTTGTTATGAAGCTGTCCGAGAGCTATTCTAATCTCACCCATGTCAATGTCGGGAAGCTCATCTGTAAGGTGGCGTGTAAGTCTGGCCCGTGGATCATCCGCGCCGTGGGCCTGTGGTGGGCATGTTTTTAGAGAATATAAGTCTCCGTAGAACTTTTCGACTTCAGCGAGTATCTCTGGCTTCGAGGTGACGGTGGTGCCCTGTAACGTTCTGAGCTTCGTCAGGTGACAACGGGAAGTATGCTGCTTGGCGAATACCTTTGAGCCTTTGTTCCGCGCTATGGCTTTCTCAATGGCTTGGGTATTCGCGCGCCGATTATCGCGTCTTATCAGCTTTTTGACCTCCCTGTTAAGTACCTGAAGCTCAGACGGTGTGGCATTTGTAAGTTCTCGTCGTTTCCTCATCAATTCTAGAGTCTCACTGGTGAGTGCCGACTTACGTCCATTTCTCTTAGGTCGAAAGTGTTTATAGCCCACCTCGCGGATGACACGTACCAGGCCATCGGTGGCGTCGTTTAAGTCCTCTGTGGTTTCCAGCACGGCGAATCGGTTCTTCAGTTCCAACTGGAAGTTTTCGCAGCCAGCTTCGACCTGGGGCAGTGTTGGTCTAAGAGTCGACTTCGTTAAGCGCGCTCGTTCGATTTTGACCTTAATATCCAGAGTGCCTCTTACCAGTCGGTGATCACTTCCGGTATTGACCCTGTTGATCACAGAGACATCTCTGAATATCTGGCGCTTGTTGGACATAACGAAGTCGATCTCGTTCTTGGTCACGTTATCAGGGCTTCGCCAGGTCCACTTCCTTTGAGGCTTCTTCTGAAAGAAAGAGTTCATCAGAAAAAGCCCCTTAGCCTCGAGAAAGTTGACCAGCATTTGCCCCCTGTGATTTCTGCGCCCATAGCCGAATGGACCCACTCTCGATTCGCCGCTCTCTTGTACTCCCACTTTAGCGTTGAAGTCACCCATAACAACAGTGCAGAATGTTTTGGTACGAGACATAGCTTTTACTATGTCTTCGTACATGGCCTCGACTTCGTCGTCAGGGTGTGCGGACGTTGGGGCATACACTTGTACGATCTTCAGGGAGTACCTTTCTGTTATCTTAAGTACAAGGTATGCCACCCTTGCCGATACACTGCCTAGTTCTACAATGTTGCCCTTGAGTGACTTGTGGACCATAAACCCGACGCCACCTTGGGATGGTTGGTGTCCTTCTCGGAAGTAGAGTAAGTGGCCACTATCGAGGGTTATCGTTTCCTCACCCTGTCTTCGGATCTCCGACAGTCCCACGATGTGCCAGTTAATATGACTTAGCTCTACTTCCAATTCAACAAGGTGTTCGTTCAGCCGCAGAGAGCGTCCATTAAACGTCGCCAGGTCTAGTTTGCGATGTTGGTACCCTGCCGTAGCCCGGGGATTCTTAGCACCCCCCACCGCACCGTTACCGTGGCCGGTACCGTGGCCAGGAATAGTGCAGTTACCGGGAACTGGGGGCCGTAAATCAGGGATGCTCAGCATTGAGGGGATTTGCCATAGTCACCACGCTTGGCAGGCGGGTTGGTGACCGCAGTTTCTGGAATGCTTTCGCTAATAGTGCTGCTGCCCACTATCAGGTTTGGCATTTGGGAGCATTCCAGCTTAAAACATGGTTATACCGCCATGTACCGGTTGCCGCAGCTGAAATTGATTCCGGCTTGTATCCTTTAGTCGCCTTTTACGACACCCACAGGAGGAGAAGGGGTGGCCTATTCTACTGCCCGGGTCCACACGGGGGGATAAACATAAATTCTAGTTTCTATAAATGGAAGAAATTACCGCTTTGTATCAAAAGTAATATTCAATAAATGTTAACATTTTTTTATTGTATTGTCTTTAAGCATGCTAGGAAATTGTCTTTATGTTATGAGTATACATTTTTTGAAGGTCATATTTGGCCATGGATAGCATTCGAACCTTATTGATTTTACTACATATCAAAAACGTGTATCATTTCGTCACTTAATCCTATTTCCGCTCACACACTTGGTTTAGCTAATGAGGAAAGAAACCACTTAAATTCTCTACAAGATAATCCCTATAAGTCTATTAGACGTTCACGTTTTACTAATTCCGCTATACCCTTGACTCTAGACACACTTTTACTGCATTTGGCTTCCATCAAATTATTAAAAAGACGTGTTTGTTCAAAGACAGTTTGACTAAAATAACAGCAATAATATTCGTAGGACCAAAAAAATAATCTGACTCGAAGGACCAAAAAAGATGTACTTTACCGGATTATCTTTTTAGTCTGCTGCTACCGATACTTCTTTTACTGCATGGTTAATGATAACAACTGATTTTTGAGTTTGAAATTTTAAAATTCAATTTTGTTTAACTAATGATAATGTGTTGCTATGACGGGACCTAAATGATAACTGTATTTTAGTTTAATTTTTATATTTGTTTGTGTGTTTTATTTAATTTAATGAGTATCAATTTATAACCTTTAAATTTTGCTGAAAGTGCATAGCAATGTGAGGGAGTACCCTGCATGGGCTATTTGGACATCATTTATTCGCAGTTCGGTTAGTCTCAACTATTCGACATATAAATCTTTATGGTTTTAAATCAGAACTCCTTGGTTTTGGAGTGCGGAAAACCTTCATTAATCATCTGCTGAGGTGCCAAGGTATGTCAGATTCGTACGCATGGCTACACATAAAGCTATACAAATCCAGTATAGGCTGGCCTTGAATTGTGCGGAAAACCTTAACAATGGGAGGTCAGTCTACACTGGTTTTGTATAGCTTGATGTGTAGCCGTGTGTACCAACTAAAAAACCTACTGTCCAACCCTTTAACCATAATCACGGCCATCGGATTCGTGACATTCGCCAAATAACAACCCTGGGTGCGCATGATTTGCTCTACATATGACTTCAAACGATTAACTTACAATACGACCACAAATCTGAGTTCACCTCAAAAATAAAAATAAATCGTTCATCCATAACACTAAACGCTAACCACCGATCAGTGCCGACACCAACCGAATCGATTTCGCATTAAATCGATTTAAATCGGTTTGGAGCGCGAACGGTATTTTAATTGGTCTAACGTGCAGTAACTGTGTAACCGATGCATTGAAAGTTAACTGTAACGATGAAATCGACAGCTATTGATCTATGGGGTTACATAGCGTGCTTGCTTGATAACGGCTTTGTACAAGATGAACTATAGGCCGACCGTTTAACTCGCGTATCGCCTGCGCGGTAAGAAGGGAGCGGGGGCGGGTTACGCTACACACGGAGTCAATAATCCAAAGATTTATCTCGAGATAGACGTTGTTGGTAAATAATAAAATAATAAGTATCTATTTTAAGTATCCGTACTAGTAGTAGTACTCCCTTCTTACCGTGCAGGCGATACGCGAGTTAAACGGTCGGCCTATAGTATTACCCAGGTTACAGATTTTTGTAACTATATTATTAAGAAAGATATGAATTTTCTAATAAAAGAAAATTTCCTAATGAAAGAAAAATTCGGCCTCAGGCAGGGTTTAAGCCTGCGTCCATCTGGTTAAGTACACCAGACGCTTTACCAACTAAGTTACCGAGAGAGTGATCTCGGTAGCTTACATCTATTATTCTTCTTATTTCGACATCACAGGCGGTGGCCTGTGATGTCGAATTTATCTCTCACATTTTACGTCTTCAGGTGACGCCAATTTTTTGTTTCACTAGGAAATTTTCTTTCATTAGAAAATTCATATCTTTGTGAAAATTTCGCATTGTTTAATGCTAAAATATAATAAAAAAATAAGACGTATGAAAGAACGGTCACCCATCTACAGACTGACCTCGGCAGTCGCAGCTTACCCTTGCTAATTGGCAATTGGCGCTGTTGATCAGCGACGTTACAGCTTAGCCACGAGCCCCTAACATGTTATAAATATATTTTTATAGTTGTATCTAGTACCTACCCGATGTATTTCATACCCACAATAATATAATCACTGCCCCCCTAAATGCTACATCACCCGCCATTGTAGTAAAATACGGTAAAATCGACGTGTTATCAATAAGGTAAAAGCCGCATTGTCAACGTTTCGGCATTTTATTGATGATCGTGTAGGCTCACTTTATTGCTGTGTCATGATGTACTGATTGATTTTGTCACGTGTCATAACATTTATCGTCTTTTTTAGTTAGCATATCAACCCATTCTGTCTCATTGCTGGGAACGGGTGTCCTTTCGGAATGGGAGGGATTAGGCTCATAGTCCAGCACGCAGGCCTAATGCGGGTTGCCAGACTTCACATGCCGTCGAGAAAATCTCTCAGGCATGCAGGTCTTCTTAAGATGTTTTCCATCTTAAAATTCTAAACGATATAAAAAACAAGGACGATTCTCATTTCAATCTTGCACTTATGGACTATTCTGTTAATGCCAAGATCCCAAAGACATCTTAAAGTGTGTTTACAGAACTAGTATTTCCAACTTCACTGGATCCACGGACAATATTTGAGGATGAACGCATATTTGACTCGCTATGACTTGATATTTGACTCGCAGATGCGCTGCGCTACGCGTCAATCGCATTTGTTACGCGATATATAATAACCGATAATGTGTTAGTGCGTCGACCATACTAACTAAGCCAACGATACGGCGACGCATCTCAAAAGTGCGATCACCCTAAGATACAAGATACAAGATACAAGATACAAGATCATTTATTTGTCAAACATGAGTATACACACACAGTAGGGCATGCAAGATGTTCATTACATAATTTTAACACGTCATGTTTTGCCTTAACGGCGTACAAACAGATATACATTTAATTAATTAATTATATTAATTTAGTTTCACTAATTTATTTTAAAATATTTGGTATTTAAAGAGAAAAGTCTGCATAATATAACTAAAAATTAATATCAGATGTCAACAAATTTTGTAGGTTCATTTAAGTTATATATTTTTATCATTCAAGAATTCCTCAATATTGTAATAGACTTTCTCCAATAGAATTCTTTTTAAGCTATTTCTTAATTTTGCAGTGGTATATTCTTTCCAACATTTCGGTAATTTATTGTACAATATTGGCGCCATACAGAAGATGCTTTTTCGCAATAAGGCAGTTCTAGAACTATGAATTGAGAGCTTGTTGTTGTCGCGTCTATTTCGAATAACACTATCTGATAAACGCGGAAATAGCTTTGGGTTTGATTTGACAAACATAATGGTCTCTAAAATGTACATAGATGGAAGGGTTAATATCTTATAGTTTTTAAAATACGGTTTACAGCTGTCGGAAGGCTGTCGTAAGAAACCTTGAACTGAAAAGAACTCACCTTAGACGACAGATCAGCAATTATCTCGTTCTTCTCATCGATCTGTCGCTCTCGCTCAAGCGCTCTCCGCGCATGCGCCGCTATCGAGTCGCGTACGCGCGAGCCCTCGAGCGTGGCGTACGCAGCTACTGCGTCAGCGCACGCCGCTGCCAGAGCGCCGCGCCGGAGTGTCTCGCCTTCCTCGCCATCCAGTGACGTCAGTGATAGATCCGAATGGAGTCCTGCTCAACAGAAAATAAGGCTTAATTAACATGACGTAATCTTCGAAATGGGCAAAAAAAATTGTGAAACTAGTATCAAAATTAGGTATAATTTACACTACCTGAGTCTTATATCGATTTTCTAGTCCATAATGCCACTGAGAAAATTAAGGCTCTGTAAAATAGGTTGCCAAGAACGAGCTCATAAAAATTTTTCGGTTATGTTGATGTCATTTAGAGCCAAGCCTCTAACTACAAATCATACATTTTGGTCAAAAAGTATGGCCTGGCCTGGTCATTCATTATTACATAAACACCTAGACGCAGATGTGGTGCGATGGAAGTAGGATGTTAATCACTTTTTTGATGTTCATACAACAAGATAGAAGGACTGCAGCGACATCTATCGCGCTAAATAGGAAACTCGAAGAGAAATAAAATCTTGAGTTTCTCCGTAGAAGGTCTATGGAGAAACTCAAGATTTTGTTTCTTGAGCTCTATGATAGAACAATAAAATGGTGGAAATATCTTCCCGGGTTACAGGAAAGTATCGGCGATTTATGAGATGTAAAATTGTAGGATTTTAATTTAAATGTTAGGATGTTAATAATATATCTATTGCCCCTAAAATAACGTTATCGAAAACCTTTATTTTGTATTTGAACCAACTTTTTTTTTAAACCCTGTGACGCGGGGTAGGTACTCCACAAACATACAAAATACGATCAAAAGTAGGTACACCCAGACTCGAAACGAATTTCCGTGGAAGACAATTATTTGCCTCGGGAGGAAATCGAACCCACGACACGCGCGTGGTGAGAAACACCAAACGTTCAGTCAATGATGTTGTTGATGATAAATGACGTTCATATGACGTCAGCTGAATAATGTTATTATTCAAACAAATCTCGAGAAAATGGTAAGAAACTGATCACACGGAAGCGAGAAGTTAAACAAAGGGAAGTAACAAAAAGATCTTAAAACATTACTCAACGGTATTTATAAAACTCGATATAATTATGATTCCCACTGATTGACTTTTTCTTTAGCGGATGTAAGTACACAGAGTTTTAAAGATATGTATAGTTAGTAATAAGAAAATGTTCATTTTATCATCTTGCCCGGGCTCCAAGTCTGATAATTTATTTTGTTAGAATCGGCTCTCGAAGTCTGCTGAAAACTGTCTCATTAGTCTTGTGGTCCTAAGCGCGACTGCTACGCAAGGGCTCTTGAACCCAAGAGCTCTCTCTCTTTTACATGCGAACTAAACATACCGGCGAACTGTAGGAGTACATCAAGTACACCTCTGCCTAATGTTATTTTCCACGAAATTCTCATTAGCAGTTCTAAGTTTGGTTTTATGTCCGGCTAATGACTATAGGCTTGCCCTGTATTGGACAATCGGTATGCCCAGTATAGGAATACATGCCTGATGAGGCAGTTACTAGACTGCTAACAGACTAATATTGTTTTTTTTTTTATTAGGTATTGAACTTGTTCATTATACAGTCTACCATTATATCATCATCATCATCATCATCAGCCTATACTAGTCCACTGCTGGAAGTAGACCTTCCCCAGTGTGCGCCTTCTCACCCTTTCCCCTGATTTTCGCATCCAGCTTCTGCCTTTCGCAAATCATCACTCATTACATTACATACCTCTACACTATTGCATCAATAATGTAGAGTATCGAAATATGTATTAAATTAATGTATAATAAAATTGTAAGTGGCCGCTACTGCACGATATTGGATACCTACATTTTTCAAAGGCGCTAGTCGTATTGCTCTCCAGCAATGGTGAGTATTTCATGTAGATACGTTGCCGAGAAGTCGAGGTCAGTAAATATATTTGCGACGAGAACCCACAGACATCAGCTTGTAAGTTCCTAACAAGGATGAACTCCTTACAAGTATATTTTCAGTACAATACACTGTATTATAATGGCATGACTTTCACTATCACCGTCACTTTCCCATAGCTAAAGTGTTGGCGGACAATTTCACGTATTGTCCACGCCGCATCAGCTATGAGGAAGTACTTATAACTAGATCGATTATGATGATCGATTGTTTCTACTGGATCGCGCGGTGGTGGCCCAATGGTAGCGGGCGCGACTTAGGAATTGTAGGTCGTAGGTTCGAACCCAGCTTTAGTTTGTGTAAATATTTCCTCACTACTGCTCCCAAGCACGGTGAAGGAAAACATCGTGAGGAAAAATGTACTAGAACCAAACATTTTAAGACATGACACGCTAGCCCACTTTGGGTAGGCAGACTCAACTAGCCGTCAAGAAAATCCATCAGCCATGAAGGTTTCCTCACCATGTTTTCACATAACTTCGAAAAGTAAAGTAAAGTAATACCTTTGACTTGGCAGTACAATGGTCATATCACTTCGCTATCATTGCTTCAACACACATAGATTACTAAAATGAACATATTATTCCCTTCCTTTGGCTTTGCTGTAATCTGGTAAATCCAGGTGCAGTATAAGAAGCAGCATTTGTTTTAACAAAAGAAAAAGGCTTCACATTCCAGCGTAGAACATTCGAGAACAATCACTGAATGTTCGTCGACCAAAAAACTGCATTAGCTAGCAAACTGCATTCTATTTTGTAATGAATGTAGTTACGAAACGAAGCGACTTGCACCGCGCCCGATTACAATACCTACTGATATTGAAAGACGAATAAAAACTTAACTCTTTAGTACTAGCACTGATGCTGCTAACAAGGAGACTCAAAAGACGCAAGTAAACTATCGGCTAACTATAATTTTTGAGCCGTTTGGGGTCGAAACAGGTCGTGAGGAAAGCGGCATGTCCTAAAACCAAAAAATCGCAGACATGTGACATCTACCAACCCGCATTAGGCCCGTGTAATGGAATACGGCCTACTCCCTCTCACCGAGAGGCCCGTGTCCCAGCATTGGGAACATTATAAGCCGATTATGCTGATGCATATGGGTCGTAGGATCTGAATGCCCGTCCCCTTTTCAAGGAAATTTCACGACCAGAGGGCTGGCTTCTAGGGGAGCGTACAAAATAGAATTTAACCTCGCTGTTGCAAGCAGATTCATAGAAAAAGAGATCATCATTGTTGGTCTCTGATTAAATTCTTTGCATTCGTCTGCGGCAGGGGTCGCCGCCTGCGGCTCGCAAGCCACATGCTGCTCTTTAGATGTGAAGCTCCTGCCATTAGTCCATTATCCAAAAACTTTATTTATGCATGTACTATTGATTGTTGGCAAGAAAAAATTTTGTGGCTCTTTTAAAACTTTGAAATTTTGTAAATTGTAATTTTTGACTCTTCCTACTGAAAAGGTTGCCGACCCCTGATATACGGGATCGAAGTCGCGGGAAAAGCAAGTGTTGTAATAAAAATACACCCCTATTACTAGAAGCTACGGGGTAGCTTTCAGCTTGTGTGCTATATGATGACCTATTGACCTTCAAACTCCAATATTTTCTAGAGAAAAGCTGCTGAAACTTTCATAGTTACGCAGAATGATGTCATACACGGTCACGTTATGGTGGAGCGTGGTACGGCATGACACCATGGATCCATGAAACACGCCATACCAAAGCCGCATGTTGGTAAATAATGACAATAACAATGATGCTTACGAATTGTTACAATGTAAGGTAATTATTTTTTTTAAAGCTTACTATTAATGTGGATCACGCATTACTAGTATTCTTATTAACCCCTTGTGCTAAGCTAAATGCTTGCGTTACGAAAGGGATCACGTCGGTAGTGTAATGGGTGGGTTTCGAACCGGAAACCACATGATCGCAAGTCCGACGCCGCCGCGCCGCGCCGTAGCCTTTAGGCTACCGGCGCTTTTAAAAGTTAGTTTAACTTTTACACTTGTTTCCAAAGTTAAGGAAATTCGATCGTAGTTCGCTGGTACGTTTAGATTTCATGAGAGGGGCGAGCCTATTGCCATTAATCGGGCACAAATCCAGACTCCGAGCTGCTACTGAGAATTTCATAAAAAACCCAATAACACTGCTTGACCTGGCAATCGAACCCAGGACCTGTAGCGTAGCAGTAAGCGTAGCGCTATGGGAAAATAAGACTAATAAGGTTAGATTTTAAGCTTAGTACGTAATTAATATAGAACGATTCTATATTACCTAATTGCGTACTTGCGTTTTGGATAACTTTAACGTTTTTCATACATCGTGCATAATGTTTCCGTAAGCCAACGATCCAGGAACCAATTACGAAGGTCATACAATAGTCTGTACAGTCGGGTATACCGCCGATGTGATACCACTGCGCAGATAACTAATAGTAAACCAAGGCTTTGATAAAGCTGCAGAGTTTAAAGCTCTATTTTTATTTCGTGACGTAAGTGACATGTCGTTACTTGTTGAGTCGTATAAGAGTTTAGGCCAGACAATAGTTTTTTTATGGGTAACTCGGTCAACGGGCAGGGTCGCCACCTGGTGGTAGTCATTGCCGCCCATTGACATCGGCAATACCAAAGGAGTTGCAGATACCTTGCCGAGTCTATTAAAGAAAAGGGAGAGGTAGGAGAACATGAGAAGGAAGGGGATTGAGGGAGAAATTGGGCCTCCGGCGGTCCACAGTCACCATTCGAAACGCAACAGTTTGCATACTGCTATTTGATGTCAATATTCTGTGGGAGGGTAGTACTTCCCCGGCCGCACCGACCCATTCATGCTGACACGTAAACATGCCAGCGAAACATTACTACTACTACTTTCGATTTTTAATTATGTCTGTAATTAATTCACTTTCTAGAAGATTTAGTCCTCAGTGTACAGAAATATAATGAAAAAGTTTAGGATAACAATTAACCTGATCTGCCCTACTTCTGGGAAAAGGTCTTCACCTATCTCACCTATTAAAGAGCTAATATGGGTTCTAAATATGATTTGATTTCAAAGAAGGGATTGCTAAATATGACCTTTTTGGTTTGATTCTAGAATATATAACAAATAACACTTTTTGCGCAGTGTCATATTTCGAAGTCATCCCAAAGTGGCACTTCTGCTTCTCATCTGCGGCGGTGTTGCCCTACAAAACGGTCACGCGAACTGAGGCTACATTTAACTGGTTATTTATGCCGTTTCGTGCAGGAAGCAAGCTCGTGGACCATTTATTTTAAGTAACCAACTTTTTTTTATAAAACCCGATACTGAAATGTTTGCTGATAATTATTTAAAAAGACTAATTTGCAAGACTGCCTCATTAGTGTAGTGGTCCTAAGCGCGACTGCTACGCTAGAGGTCCTGGGTCGATCCCCAGGTTGAGAAAAGTGTTATCGGGTTTTTCTTTGAAATGCTCGGTAGCAGCAGAAAAACCCAATAGCACTTTGCTCGACCCAAAACGTCTAGTCTAGCAGTCGCGCTTAGAATCACTAGACTGAGTAATGTTTAGCCTAAGGCCCTTACTTTTTTTTATAAGTACAAGAATTTTATCAATACAACACTATACTGAAACTTCAAAAGATAATAAATACAAAATTCAATTGAGTACAAATACAATTCTAAACACAATTAATGTAAAACATGTTTGTAAACTTTGTATTAGTGTATGTTCTGTAAATTGTCCTAAATAAATAGAATCAAATATAATTGAGGGCTACAGTAGGCCTGAACACATGGATCGATGTGGTCGCGTGTTGTCCAAACTACGAGGATGTCATTATTGAGGTTACATATTATTAGGTATTTCCTTTAACGTACTTTATGTCTACCAGGTTCGATTTTCAAAAGTGTAAATACCAAGGCGATCCTTCCAGGGCAATCAGTTGTTTTTATTTTCCATTTTAGTTGGTAACCTATTCAAATTGCCATTGTAAAAAAAAAACTTTTCTTTAATGAAAATGTTATGAGGTGTTGTTTCTGAATAATTTCATCTTTAAAAAATTGAGTTTGTACACGGCAAGGCGTAGTTTTAACCGGCCTCACATCTTTGTTCGCAAAGTTCCATCTTAACTTTTTATTTGATCTGAGGCTGCTATTAAAAACCCATTAACACATTATTCGGATCAGCATAGCCGTCGCACTTACAAACACTAGACTCAAGAAAACAAATCATATCATAGCTCCCAATATCTGACATACCTGAATCATCATCATGTCCAGTGTTCAGCTGCAGAGCCAGAGCCCTCAGCTGCTTGTAGACCTGAACGGCCTCGCTCCTCAGCCAGCCATCATCCTGGTCTTCGGGCTCAGACTCCATCTCTGCATGGAGAGACCTGGCTGTGTCTGTGGTGTCGATAGGGTCTGGTGCTCCGATCCTCTCGGCTAAGGTGTCGTGGGATCTTTGGAGGCGCTCCAGCTCCTTTAGAGTGTTCTGGTAAAGATGTTCCTGGAAGACAATTGGAGATTAGTAGTGGTTTTACAGAGTATTTAGTCATATATGAGCAGTCCTAATGGGGTCGAGCGACAAACCACTATATTGCAAGGGAAGGTATAAGTGAGGTTTTTTCGGTACGAGGCCGACATACTTCCGAAAATTTATAAGGATTTATTTCACTGTATAAAAGGAGGTAATACTATTTTAATATTACTTTGGATTAGTCCTTCATGTAACTAGTACAAAATAACGTACAGAGATACAATACAAAAAATATTATTATTGAACGTCGGCGTGTAATTAATATACCTATCATATTATGTATAATTGGGAATGGAAAAATAAAACTCAGAATGGAAAATTAAAACTTGCAATGGAGAATTGCAACTCAGAATAGAAAATTACAACTCGAATTAGTTTCTGGGGAGTGAGCCTCCTCTGAAAATGTGTCGCATAAATTTATTGCAAAGTTCACTGAGATCACACAGATCATTGAGAATTTTTACACTGCTGGCTTTTGGACATCTTCGCAGACTATTAAATTGGGATATGCTGACCAGGGATCTCCACATTTGCCGAATGAGAGGGATTAGACTATAGTCCACCACACTGGCCTAATTCGGATAGGCAGACTTCACACGCCGTCAAGAAAATCTCTCAGGCATGCAGGTATCCTCACAATGTTTCTCTACACCGTTTGAGCGGATGCTATTTAACAAAGTAAGTACATGAATTCGAAAAGTTTGAGGTGCGTGGCTTGGATTCAAACTCGAAACCTTTGACTTGGCAGTCCACTGGTCATATCACTAGGCTATCACTGTACGTGATTGATTGAATACACAATTAAGAATATTTCAATTACACGAACACAAATAATAATCCAAATGATCTGAAATTATTGATTCCAGGTTAATTATTAGGGTAAGGTTTTGCGTTTTATGAATTTAAAGTTGGACTGCATAATTTCGAACTTCTTCCTCCAGTAGTAGGTACACCTAGTCACTTCAAAAAATCTGCGATTTCTATTAATTTAGATGTCAAACTACTGCGTCAAACACGTTTGCTTCAGAAACTGCAAAATACGTCATTTGTAGTTATAACCTTCTGCTATAAATGCTCTGCGAACCAACAGAATAACAAGTATCTACTGAAAACAGGTGTTCTAAAAGCAAATACGAGAACCTTGGAAAAAATACCACAAGTGTAGCGCATTGTGCAACACTTAAAATAGTCACGTACAGTTTGTTCGAAATAAGTAAGCCGATCGGAAGTTGTCTGCAAGTGGTTTAGAAGTGGTAAATTTTAATAGAAAGAGTGGGTGTAAAGATACTTAGAGTCGTATACGTTTCACATTTCTAATTATTTTGTTTAATAATTTTGATATTTATGTATTAAAACACTTAATTAAACGATATTATCACCGCGGTAGTTCGGAACGGCTAACTTCCGATCGGCTTACTTATTTCGAACAAACTACGGTTTCTTTTAGCGGGTACTCGGCATCAAATATATCAGAACAAACTGTCTATTTATAATACAGAAATTAAACTTTATCTCAATGTAATAAAATACATGACAGAATGACAGCTGCCGTGTACGATGAACATTTTCAAACATCCTTTTTTGAGTCATTGAGATACATGTATAATATCTATATATTCTATAATTTACGACAGAAGGACCATTGGGCATAAAACGAGGCAGGCATTGCCCAATACGAAGACCTTGGGCAGAGATTAGTTTTTAATTACCTACTGTACAATGTGACCATTGTTCTTGACTAACCTAACGGATATTGCGAAGTGAAAGGATTACTGGGGCTTAGGGTAAAAATCGTACTTAATGCCAGAGTATAATCTGGTATTGTCAGTACCCGACTACGATAAATTTAAAGGAGGGTAATGATGTGTATTACGTCAATGGAGTTGTACGAGTACGAAAGTGTACTCCAATGACATATTATTATGTTTGTGATTATTTTCACGCCTCCTTAAAAAAACCTTTTGAACGGATCCGCTTCAGGTCTTTCATGAATTATATTCTTTCTTTGTAAGTTAAGTTTCTAATAAATAAATGATACTCTAGCGATATGACCATTGGACTGCTACGTGAAAGGTTTCGAATTCAGATCCACAAATGCACAAATATTATTATTATCCCTCGCTTAAACAGTAAAGGAAAACTACGTGAGAAAACCTCGATGGCTTGTGAAATCTGCCAATCCGCAGTAGACTAGCTTAGTAGATTATAGCCTAATCCATCCCGTACTGAGAGGAGACCTGTGACCAGCAGTGGGACGATTTAATTTATGATGATGATGAACGGTAGGCCTAGAGACGTAAATACCTATTGAGATGAGCTGGAATTCCAAAAAGAGTGGGAGAAGTAACATAACATACTATCACGCCTGTATTCCCCGAAGGGTTAGGCAGAGGTGTACATAATGTACACCCACAGCTCGCCGGAATGTTTAGGTTCCATGTAATACGGGGCGAGCCTATTGCCATTCACCGGGCAGAAATCCGGACTCCGAGCTGCTACTGAGAATTTCATAGAAAACCCCAAATAACACTTTGCTCGACCTGGGGATTGAACCCAAGACCTCTAGCGTAGCAGTCGCGATTGAGACCACTACACAAACGAGGCAGTCAATGGGAGAAGTGACTATAATAAATAACAAAAAATATATTTTAATTTAATGACAGAAATGTAAACAAGACAAGTACGAGTATCTTCATCACATTCATAAGAAAGCAATACACATGGTTGCTCAGTATCTCTAAGCGAGGGCTTAATACGTAATGCTAAATGCAAGCATCACTTCCTACACATCTACTTACGAAGCCCTACAGACTAAATAATATTTCCCACAATTGAATTATATTGACAATTCCCCAGGATGTTACGTATGGACGTAGGTATATGATGTAACAGAAAGATCTACTATAATAGATGAAAAAAAACAAAACCATAGAAACGTAGCCTTCCCCAGATGATAAAAAAAACAATAAAAGACTACGTTTGTTATGTGGGAAGTCAAAAGAGTACAATGATACAAAACACACTAGTTATTGTAACTATTGTAAACTATTAAGTGATTGTAGCAGCAATTCAAGTATCAATATTTTTAGATCTCAAACGGAAGTCCTTGCATTAAGATCAAGACACTTGAGATATTGAGTATCTCCGCTTGCTCAACACTGGCCATCCATCATTCTATACTGATCTGAATCAAATTACATACAATCTGATCTAAAAGAGCCAGTCAAGTGCAAGTCGTACTTGCGCAATTTGAGTTCTGTGCAATGTACTGTGTCTTCACTACTGTTGCGATGTGTGTTGGGTTTAATTCCCTCCGAGGCAAATATTTGTGTGTTCCTCGGATATGTACTTGACCGGATGTTTATGGAGTTCCCTGCGTCACAAGACATGTTCTTTAATGCGGGATGTTTTTTTTTAAGATTTTAAAGATTGACAAAATGCACTATAAAGGTTCTCGTTAACCTCATTTATGGGTAATAGATATATTATTATCATCCTAATATTATCCCAACTATGTTGAAGTCTATCCTGATGCAGCTGCATTTTAAATAAAGTAACTGCCATTAGATCTCCGCCACCGAATTTCTGCGGTATGCCCACAGAACAGGTAAATTAACTGTTCTGTGGGTATGCCGATATCAATTAAATTTTCTGGTTTCTAAATCGAGCAGTGATATTTAACTTTTTCTTTCCTATTTCCAGTGAAAATTTTGTTTCATGAACAGAGGAGCTGGACTTCAAAATTAAACCAAAATCTAAAAGTAACATTTTGGCAAGATTTGATGCGGATCGCTAAGAATCGACATCATATGTATTACGAAAGAAAGACAATCCAATATTAAAGTGTTGTACAATAGAGTACTAAGTATTGTTGCTTTATTCGGAGGTCGTACTGAATACGTTGATTTCGATCAATGCGAAGCAAAAGGCAATGATTCAATTGAATGACATGACGGAGCGAGGTTTATCTTGTAAGTTTGAAATATAAAGGGGATTTAATTAATGTTTAATTATTTACGCAATGACAATATAAATGAAAGCATTACATAGTTCATTATTACGATATGCAGTTTGCGTAAAATATCATCATCTTGTCTACTGGAAGTCGATTCCGAACATAATTCTGTGACATAGGTCGTTAAAAGATGTTCTACCATAAATGATGTATCATAAAATCAATACAATAGGCACTTCATCAATAATTAATATCAAGTTTGTTTCTACCACGGTGGATACTGGCTACAATTCAATTATGATATCGACAAAGCTCTTATAAATGATTCAACAACACGTTGGAAACTCAAAGGCAATACAAGTCCACGTTTGAGTTATTAAATTCTAAACTTCTTAGAAAAGTGGAATTAATTCTGAAGCGACACAATACGGGACGAAGCTTCATCAATATGAGTATCAAGTATGCTTTCATATTGGAGGACAAAGGCTTAAAAATATACCAAAGGATCAATTTCTCATTTTGACTATGCTGCTGAGGTTGATGATGGTTAGGAATTTTTACGTCACATTTATACATATTTTGTGTGTTTTAATAGGAAAAGGAAAGTAAAAACATTAACCTTTAAACATTATCCTCTAATTACCTATTGACGTAAGTTAACGACGAGGTTTAATTACATAAAGTGTCCATATAGTAGAATGGTTTTGGTCATTTGGGTCAAAGAAGTTTCGACACCTTGACGTCATCAGGGCTGCTTTGTTCTTTCTGTAAGGCTCATATTCAAACTGATACCGATTGATACTTACCTATTGTTGTGCTATTATATATTCTTAGTATCCTGACATATCCTGATAGCAATAATTATAATCTTAAAGAGTCTAGTCACCAGATCGCTACATACTGCATGTATCTTATTAAGCTTATATAATCGGAATAGAACCTCATAAAATCAATTCCTTTCATTGTGCAAAGTAAATATGTACAAGTAAAATTGTCTCTAGTTCCTTACCTGTTCTTTCAGCTGCCTCTCCAACGCAACGATCCTGTCGTTGGCTTCATCGAGCTGCTGCATCAGGTTCTCCTTATCCTTAAGCGATCCCGTCAGCCTTCGTTCAAGGTCTGACTTCTTGTCCGACACCATCGCCAACTCCGCTTTTAAGGATTCAAGGCTTTGGACATGGTCCTGTTGGAGACAAGGATTTATTAATAGGCAAAGACCAAATAATTATGTTAAAATTTTTCGTCTGTTTGTGGACTGTTTTTTTGTTTTATCTTAATGCTACTGGAAACAGTTTTTTTTTTCAAAGATATCAGATTTAATCACAGGTAAGCATGGCTGGGATAATCTAATCAATATAAATAGTTAAGACTTTTTAGCTTTATAATAATTCAGACTAACAATAATGAGATCAAAATGGTTTGACGTAAATATTTAAAATGATACCTGTAAGCTGGTTTTCCTCATAGAACATTGGTCCTTAAGCCCTTCAAGTTGTGCCAGGAGATGAGCTTCTGTTGCAGATGACTCCTTGAGCTGCACAGTCAGTCTGGAGTTTTGAGCTGTCAGCTCTGCTATTAGGCTGGCTTTCTCCTCATCACGCTGTTGACAATAAAAAAAATGCATAAGTGAATAATCCTTTACTAGATCTTATTATTTTATGACTGTTAGTTATTGGTTTAATTTTTAGTTATTTATTCGTCAGTTGATCGATCAATGTGTGTCCTTTCGATATGGCGATACTCAGTGATCTAGTTCGTTTATCTATTTATATTATATTCATAGTTCAAAATTGCCATTACAGGAAATTTTCTCTGTGCCTGTTTGTTTTTCAGTCTGTAGACTCTGTAGGGATAGATTGACTGTGGACTGTCATTATTCAGTGGGAGACATGAATAAAAAAGGAAAATCAATATCCGAATATATTTAAAAGCTAAATACCACTCACTGACTGACTAAAATATAATTTTAAAAACTAAAGTCTGAGCTAAAGCTTGGAATTATGCAGAAAGGTGAAATGATTTAGCAATGAAAGGATTAAGAAACAGCTACGGAGTTAGGAAAACTGAGATCAATGAGGGTTACAAAAGGGGACACAACTAGTTATAGATATACAATGTTATAAATCAAGCAATAACCCAGACAGTTTAAAAAAAAAAAAACAGAACCATTGTATTGAGTTCTTTTTATTAAAAGAAGAAATAGGTGAACCATGATTAATGTTAGATGCATGACAGACTATTGACCTTCGTCTAATTACAATTAAACGAATTGATTAATTACTGGTGCAGTCATTTGCAACTGATGTTCTATATTTGGCATGAGACGTAAATACTATCAGAATCATTAACTGAAGCTGTAGTAATATATTACAAAATGTAATTACGAAAAGTTACTTAGGTAAAAGGTGTTAAGTATTTCACATGAATGATTAATGATCTTTCTTTTATAAGTTGGTATATAATATGTATACAACATATCAGCTTAGATACTTTTTTCACCAAGCTGAGGACGATATTTCAATTCGTATGATTGCTTAAAAAAAGTTCTCTTCAATTCAGATTTTTCCTAAAATAGATTATATTGTAAATATGTAGGTTAATGCGTTATTAGCTGCAACCAGCGGTATTATCCGTTCTCAACTCGTTTTTCTTGTTCCCTTTGGGAAAATACCTCAATTCATCTAGTGGCTGCTTACGCCACAAAAGTCAAAATTTCACGGTTCTCCGCATCGTAGTGTATTGGCTCAACGTTAATGAATTACGGCAGTTATGATTCTTTCAAGGCGAATCATCTCGCCTTTTGTGCCAAATTCAACTTTTATTTGGTTTGTCACACTTGTACGTCTATAACACATTTAGGGTTCATGCTACTGTTACGATAACGTTTTTTAAACAAAAGTTTTGGTACTGAGTTGTGAATACAATAAGTATACTTGATCCACCTTAACCTGACAAGCGGTACAGTTCCTCTTTTAAGCACATAACAATAGATTTTGCATTGTGTCTACAATATGCCGCTTGACAGGTTAAAATAATTAATTAGTCGTAGTAGAACAAATTCATAACAAAGACTAAATCAGCCTAAAACAAGCTTTTAAAACGTGTATGCAGCTATTGTATTTGTTGAGTCATTTCTGGAAGTATTAATGTTGAACATAAAAGCTCAAGGCTAAAACATTTTATGGCTTTGATACGTGAAATCATAAAAAAGCGGAAAATAGTAGTTCTGGTTACTTTATTTATAACCATGGCAAAATATTTCGAGGCACTAGGCGTTACTAATGTGCGTATCATAAATAAAATACACGATGTATTTGAATGTTTTTGTTTATCAGACACAGAGTTTACTCAGATTAAGCTCTAATTATCCGTGGATTACAAATATTTGCCTAAGGTGGGGTTCGAAACACGAAACGCGGCGAAACGTAGTGGTGACTTCCGTGGTGTAACCGCTTCATCAAACGTGCATCTCTTCTTGGTATTAATTAATTTGAAAAAACGGACAGCGATCGTATATTACATTTTTCTATAACACTAGATGGACCTATAAAATCTTCTCGTTTAAACATTTTGTATGAAAATATTGACAATTGCTTCCCATAAACAGTATATCAACCCTGTCAAATTAACCGGTCCTATTTTATCGGCTATACGAGGAAATGAACCGCAATCACTATCTTATCTTGTTATAATTTTGATAAAACATGTGATCCCACCCTTTCAATTCGCTAGTAATAACGCACGACCAAAACAAATGACTAATACCTTAATACACTTTACTGATACCGCAATCAAATATTTAAGCATACCTCTAAACTACATTGTTCTCAACATCAAGCGTGGTTAATCGCCTTAATGGGTGTAACAACAAACTTGGAAATGCTCAAGAAATCTAAACTTTTATTGGATGGTTTTAAAGATCATTATGTCATCCACATAATTTGCAAAAGAGTTTTTCCGAATGGTTTTAGAAGGACGTCAGATCAAAAGGCGTGACGCGTTTCAACATTGTCTTTGACGCAAGAAGCTAACCTGCTCATGTTTTGCATCTCATTGTTGTCACTATAGAGTAAATATTAAAAAGCTATATGTTACATAGATATTTGCCTATAATCTCCAACATGTTCTAATTTTTTTTGTATTGTGGTAACTTACGATTTTCATATGGCAATTAGGAAAATGTTAACAGTATTCACAGTGTGAGAACTAATAAACTAAAACTCATTGTAGATGATGGTGGGTTTTCTAATTGTTGCTATATAAGTAACCTCAGAATGTTAAACATCATCAATTTCGTAATAAAATTAATAATATATTTTTTGTACCTGGTTAAGAACTGCTGCTACTAAAACAGACAAACCCAATAAACTTTGTTCGACCTGAGAATCGAATCTCATACAAAGCAGCCGCACTTGTTCCACTAGACAATTGAGGAAGTAATTCTCTTATTGAACTCAGTTAAAAAAAAACAATATTTTCAACATAATAATCATTTTGCTATGCTCATTACCCAACTTTTCGCCTGGTTGCCAATAACCAACAGGTAATTGCAGAGGATATGGTGGGACGGAAGCTAATCTATTGCATCCTGACATACAGGAAGACCATGAAGGTCTTCACAGAATACCGTCAATGCCATGGGCTAGAAAAGATGATGCATTTTTGTCAAGAAAAGGACAAATTCGAGGATGGAAGATAGCGAAGGTTTTATCATTGTTCAATATGATTGGAAATTACCAATGTTCATGCCTAGTTATTTCTTAAAATAGGCAATATCTTGGAAATTCCAATAAATTTTCAACCTACGTCAAAAAGGAGGAGGTTCTCAATTCGTCTGTATTTTTTTTAGTATGTTTGTTACGCGATATCTCCGCCAATTATGTATCTATTTTAATGATTTATTTTTTGTTTGGTAGGTCATACTTCAGAGGTGGTTCCATTCAAATTTTATCGAAATCGGTTGAGAAGTTTTAAAAATATCAACAAAATTCTAAAAATTGTTTACATCGATGATATTATCGCTTACTCCGAAACATCGCTGTCTTATTGGAACAGTGCGTTTAGTTGGCTAGCAAGTAAAAATTAAAAAATAAAATTATTCTTAACAAAAAAGTAAAACCGCCTTCAAAAAATAATTAAATAATTTTGTCTAAAACAGTTTGGGAAGTCGGTGGCAAAAACAAAAGACCCACTCAAATAGAAGTCACCGACTTCCCAAACTGTTTTAGACAACATTATTTTATTATTTTTTGAAGGCGGTTTTACTTTTTTGTTAAAAGTAATTTTATCTTAACCATTTTCTGAAAGGAAAGTAAAGTTATTGTCTTACATCCTTTGATTAAATTATAATCAAAGGATGTAATTAAGTAAGTAAGACATTAACTTTACTTTTAAGAAGAACTTGACAATATAAGAATATTCAAATGCAAAGTTTAAGAATAAGATATTTTCTTATTCTTAACAAACGAAGCTACGAAAGATCTAATGCCTATAAAGAAATTTTGGATTGAGTTTAGATGAAAACGTAATAAGTTCTAGATAAGTTCTAGTAACGTTCACATTGATAAGTGTAAATTCTTATGCAGTCGTGAAAATGAAGTCCTGTATAATTACTAAACATATTTGAACCTTTATCAATCCAAGCTTGTCCTTTCTTTGCAAAGCTTTCCATAGTCAATAGATGGCAATGACAGCTTAATGACAAACGACTGCTACTAGACAATTATATGAAAGTGATTCAGTGGGTGCGGTATTAATTAGCTAATTGTTCCTGAGAGCTTTCAGGGGCCTGATGACAGTAAATTCATTCGAATTACGTAAACATGACGTCATGGAAACCTTGACTTTGAGCCATTATTCGTTTCACCGTACCCCTATAATTATTATAATGATATATTTGACATTTCCTGGTAAAAGGGCCTGTCGTTTTTGTGTATTACATCATAGAGTAAATCAATAAGTCCAATGTTAACTATCCAGATACCATTAGGGGTTTAATATTCACTGTATGGTTTGAAATATTTGCCTTTCAGATGACCTAACGCTATTAATACGTAAATTTTTAATATAAGATTGGTCATTGGAACACAGGTCATATCAAAAGATCATCTCGATCTTCACCAGTTTATCTTCCAGAAAATTGCAATTTGATACGAAAAATTATGTCATCTTATCTGGAAGTTACTCACGATTTGACTAACACTTGAAGAATTGTTTAAAGATGTTTTGGCTTCATGGAGCAATAAATAGATTCATCAGTAATATGTTTTGATAATGCAATACTCACAGTTACAAGTAGTTACATACACATTACAAATCTGAGTAAGTGGCAATGAATATGAAACATCTATTTATTTTCGAGCATTAGACACAGCAAACACTAATGGCAAACTAATAATTCTAAGATTTCTAGGAATTTTGAGAACTTTGAACTCTTCTGTAATAGTCGTACTGGCATGCATGATTTTAACCTCACGTATGGTAAAAATATCACATTTATTTTAAATAAAAATCATTTGCCGCATGTATGAAAAATTATCACTTGAAAATTGCTTGACCTATTTGGCTATCTTCGTATTTTGTGTTTTATAAGTTTTTATAGAAACCGTACTATGTAGGACTTTTTTTGAAAATCCACTGAAAATTGGATGGGAAAATCATGCTGCAAAGCTGCGCACGGGTCGCTAGTATTAATAAAACTATATTTTAATCAATATTTTATGCTGTAATTCGAGAGGTATTGCCAGGGTGGCAATAATACAGGACATTGGAGATCAGAAACTAACGCCGGCCTATATCAGCAGTGGGTGAGGTTAGCCTGTTGTTAATGAAATCCAAATTTTATATAACACACGTTCTCTGTTTATTATGAAGTTCTTGAATGTATTGCTGACCAAAAGTATATTTTTATTCAAAATTTGCAAGTGTCGAAACCTAATCATCAAATTATTCAAATGACTGATGTCCCAAATAAATAAAATCAGATGATCATTACACGTACACAAATATCCGCAATAATGTTACGAAAATAAGTACCATGAGTTTGTCAGGCGACCTCGCACGTACTTGTACTTACTCCAATTAGTCGAGTATCAAAGTTTTTTGCTCAACTTTTACGGAGTTTCGTCACTCGTGTTGGTTACGTCAATTGACAATTGATTACAGGAAAAAAAAGCTCTTCAAATTACGACAGGCACGAAGTCGTGATGCTGGGATAAACGTGATTACTTATAGAAACGATGAAACAGGGTTTAATGGCAAAAGGGATCATACTTAGGTAACTAGTTAGCAAAACTACGAAGCAAGTTTTAATACTCAGTTATGATATGAATAAGGTATAGTTGATATCGCAATTCCTACTGCTATGACTCCAGAATGTGTTACAGAATTACAATTAGAAGCGGCGGTAGCCTAATGGCTAGGGCGTCGGACTTGTGATCATGTGGTTGCCGGTTCGAAACTCACCCATTGCACTACCGACGTGAACCCACTCGTAACACAAGCATTTAGCTTAGCACGAGGGGTTAACAAGATTACTAGTAAAGTCTGACCCACATTGATTTATTAAAAAAATAATAAAAAAACAATTTGTGAAAATATTAATACCCAAAAAACTATATACCTATGCGTTAACAGGCCGATGTCGGTACATTATAAATATTGACGATAATAATAATATGGGGATCTGTCTGACTGAATATTTGTACACGCGTCGCGCAAAAACTACTGCACGGATTTGGATGATATTTTCACAGTTGAATTGAGTATTTTTATTGTTTTATTTATTGCTGGAGGTCTAAATTAAAATCTAGATAGACGCCGAGTTCTAGTAAGTAAATTCTAATGCTAGTACTGTGTAATGTACCATAATGTAAAACGTCAATTTGTGATGTTCCGATCAATGTCAAAACAGATTATTTTAATGTGAAACATTAAAAGGCTGTTAACATGAAGTTAGTTAACAAAAGGCAGGTCAAAACGAAACCTGTTGAAGGACACTGAGGTAATCCGGTGTAACATTAATAGGATTATGATGAACAAAAATAGCTTTAGCATATTTTTTTTTAACAAAAGTAAGGTTTCAAATAATGTGGATTTATTGTAAGCGAGTTGTGAGTGAAAATCTAATTGTAGTTAGGACTTTTTATTGCACAAGCCTTGTGTCGCCCGGGACTTCCCAGTCGTACAAATAACGGAAACAAAGTACGAGAAGTGAGGTCCGAAAAAATATCCTTGAAACACAAATATTTACCTCGGGTAAAGCTCTTTCCAAAAGAATAGAATTAGTAAAAGGAATAAAAGATGAGACAAATAAAATAAAATGAGTATTTATATGGCGCAAGAATAATTGAAGATAGGAAGACCATTTTGGGAGAGAAAGACCAAAGAAAAGGAGGTTGTCCTATTCCTTCAAAGGAAGATTTTAAATTCTATGTAATACGGGGCGACCCTATTATCATTAGCCGGGCACTAATCCAAACTGCTAATGAGAATTTCACAGTAATTCGTACACCAAATAACGCATTACTCGACCTGGGAAATTAAGTCGCAATCACGCTTAAGACGACTAGAATAATGAAGCAGTTACCGATAGGAAAGTTGAATAATGTGCTCTCTGAGCTTTAAACAATGATGCTATCTCTTTCGAAAAGGTACTTTATAACAATTTTTACTAGTTGACATCGTTGTAACACGCTCACACAAAGCTCCCGAAGCCTTGACTCAGTTCTCTAATAGCGGTAATGTACAATTTCAATGTTAATTACATTCAAACTACGAATTTCGGACACAAAGCCTTTTTGTGCCAAATGTAGGGTCAAGGGGAGCGGCTTATTGTTTTAAACGGCAGACTTTTTGCATTATATCTGGTTAATAATGACAATGGGTAAGTTGTTTGTTGATTTTTGTATGATTTTGGGAAGTTGAATACTAATCGTAATAGGCTAAAGCCTAGAGCCGATTAACAAAATCAAAATTAAAATTAGTTCCAAAATAAGGAAATCACTTGTAAGATTTTTAATGTAATACTGGTCAGAGTGCGTACTATTATCGCGGATTTTGACGTCGCAAGGCATTGGACATACAAATTCTATACTTATATTTGTTTCATGGAAGAGGGGACAGAGAACCCCCCAAAATATTTTAACACCTATATTTTAAAACTTATACCTATTTTTTTCAGAATACGAATTTATTTTATTATCATTTTCACTAAGCCAGTTATTTAAAAAATAATCACACAGCAGTCAAAACCTTATTCTATCCAGGAACAACCAATCAACATAGAGTATTGACGACAATCAAAGGTTGTCTAAAATTTGTTGCGGCTAGATTTCAGTTCACACTGATTAGGCACATTAAAAAAAATCAAGAGCTTGTTCGGGTCTTCGGGATCCTTTAGGTTACTGTGACATATCTTTTAGTTACTGTATTAGCCAATATTTTTTTGCAAATGATTTTCTGGATCATCTTAGCAACAAAAACGTAGTAAAAATCACTTGGGATATTGAAGATAATTATCTCATTACTAATTGCGCTAAATAGTTTTCAAGGTATGATCTTGTTGCAAACGAGAAGAAAACGATAAAACACGTATATTAACATAATTCTCTATGTAACGACTTGCTTGACAATAATCAAATGACATTACATTACATTGCAACACGGCCATTCTGCGTAATGTCCAAGTTATAACGGCAGGTGTTCGAAATGACTGGTTTAAGTGTCACTATTTATTATGCACTTAAGTGAATTTCAATCTGAATAGTCGTGGTAATGTTTAATATAGTAATATTAGGAGTACCTATATTGAATACGTGTTATTATATCTACGTTGAGTTTAACAAAACATGTTGAAAACAGCTACCCTCACTCATCCCCTCGTGCTAAGCTAAATACTTGGGCTCATGTCGGTAGTGAAATGGGTGGGTTTCGAACTGGCAATCACTTGAACACAAATTCGATGCCTTAGCCATTAGGCTACTGCCATAATATGTTTTTAGTTTTTTTTGTATGATTTTTCTTCTAAATATTATATTCAAATTCATAATTACATAGGTACATACATACATTATAACTGAGAAAGTAACTCTGTTTGTTTGTGACGTTTAAAGATCGTAAAAAAAATCAAATCCCTAGCTCAAGTCAAATCCAAACTTCGAGTTGTTACCGAAAATTTCGTAGAAAACCCAAATAATATTTTCGAGGACCTATAGTGTAGGGGCCGGATATTCAAAGGCATGTCCATGTTAAGATTAAGAGGCCTGTCCATGCTTATTTTTTAGCATTAAATATTGCGAAATGTTCACAAAGATATGATTTTTTTAAACTAAGCTACCCAGACCACTTATGTGGTCTCGGTAGCTTAGTTGGCAAAGCGTCTGGTGTACTTAACCAGAGAGACGCAGGTTCAAACCCTGCCTGAGATCGAATTTTTCTTTCACTAAGAAATTTTATTTAATTAGAAAATTCATATCTTTGTGAGGCATGTCCATGTTAAGATTTCATAGGTTTAGGTTAGTTTCACGTCATTCGGTACTTAAAAACTCTACCTATTTCGACCCCTGCTAATGAGGCAGTTCAGTTGATAACCACACCACTGCTTAGCAAATAAACATTAAGAGTGACCTATTATTTATGTAAACATTCCTGATTCACTCTTTAATGATATAGAAACGAAACATGAATTACTTTCGTAACAAGTACGAGTCATGCATTTTAATTAGTTCATTCTTATTCTTCATCAGTTGTTAATGTTTTTGCTAAATAGATTTATGTCTATTTATCTAATTCTGTATTCATGTGGAGATCGATGTTGTGGTTCTTATTGAGTAAGATCTATGTTGTACCTATTTAGATTACTTATTGCATCCATATGACTCAGAGAAAACTCCTTTTCAATTATGACATCATGTTTTAAAAGGTTATTTTCAACCGACTTAAAAAAGGAGGAGGTTCTCAATTCGTCTGTATGTTTTTTTTGTATATTTGTTACGCGATATCTCCGCCAATTGTGGACCGATTTTAATTATTGTTTGGTAGGTCATACTTCAGAGGTGGTCCCGTTCAAATTTTATCGAAATCGGTTGAGCATTTTTGAAAATATCAACAAAAATCTAAAAATTGTTTACATCGATGATATTATCGTTTACTCCGAAACATCGCTGTCTTATTGGAGCAGTGCGTTTAGTTGCCTAACAAGTACTTCTAAACAAACAACGAACAAACTTTACACAAAAAATTACAAAATAAAATTACTTTTTGGCGAAAACAAAAGACCCACTCAAATCGAAGTCACCGACTTCCCAAGCTGTTTTAGACAAAAAAAAATTATTTTTTTTGAAGGCGGTTTATCTTTTTCGTTTAAAGTAATTTTTACACTTAAGGGAAATCGTCTCAATTTGAGCGCCAATTTTCTTTTTTTTTTGTTTTTCGCACACATTCTGAAGTTATAGTAGAAAGAATTGCTACATCAACTATAGCTTATTCACAACTGATTACTAAGAAATCGTTATCGTAGCAGATAGTAGTGTAAAATAGAAGATTCGGCCTAAATTGACAATTTACAGCTGCTACTAAGAATTTCATAAAAAAAACAATAACTTTGCTCGAACCTGTGACCTTGGTTTTGACCAAGACCTCTAGCGTAACGGCGGCGGCGGCGCTTAGGACCACTAGACTAGAGAGGCATTTAGAATATCCATATGTATATATATTCATACTACCATGAAGGTGACATATTTAGATACTTCATAAGTATAACCTACAATCCCTTATAGCAGAATTAGCTGGAAATAAGTATTGTTTTAAAAGAAATTGTAGAAGAATAACAAACCTGTTTGACAGACGTGTCCCGGGAGCCGATCTTGGCTGTGAGCTCCCTGATGTCATTCTGCAGCTCCAGGAGCCTCGCTTCATATTCTCCCTGTGTTGTGTCTAGCCGTCGTCTCAGTAGGTGCTTCTCTTGTTCAAGTTTCTGAGAGTAAGAGAGACAAAGAGTTAATAATTGACTATATATGGCGTGTGGCAGTATATTTTTCTATTGAAGTTGGAAAATGTTGGTGATTATAAAATGTTAAGTTAAAATAACGACATTCCTCATTTAGAAGAAGTTGGGGATGGTCAAAAAATTTAAGTTCATTATGATTATTTTCTCACATTTATTTAGTTGTAGTATTTCAGAATAAATTACGTAGGACCATATCATTGTCAAGAGCCAGATATCAACACTAAAAATTTCCGGAGCGAAGGACCAATTAAAATTTACATCAAATGACCTCTAATGTTCTACAACATCATCATAATTTACTTATAAGTAAACGATTTAATTAAAAGCACTGAACGGTTTAATTCAAAGGCGTGAATTAACAAAAAAAGTTTGTCATTTCCGCGCCGGAAGAACAATGTGAACGGAGCATTTCCGCCCGCCATCTTAATTCTCATCCATTGTCTATGCCTGTGAAGTATGTTATTAGAAAGCATAGTTTACACGTTATCGTAAATAAAACTTAATTATTGTTGACTATGGGAAATATTTGATTCACGGAAAAGGATGAAGATTACATAAAGATAAGATTTGTTAATTACTATTTGTTTTAAATGGGTACCAACAGGGTGTTTTTCACACGTTTGGTGGGTGTCGATTAAGTTATAAAATGCGTAAGTCAAGCGTAAGAAGCTTGGGCAGTTGACTTACCATCGTAACGCCTTTTATTCCCGAAGGGTTAGGCAGAGGTGTACCTACTAATGTATATCCACAGTTCGCCGGTATTTTTAGGTCATATGTACCTAATAGGGGGCGAGCCCATTGCTATAAACCGGGGAGAAACCAAAACTCCGAGCTGCTACTGAGAATTTCATAGAAAAACCCAATAAAATTTAGCTCGACCCGGAAATCGAACCTAGGACCTCAAGCGTAGCAGTTGTGTGACAACGAAATTCGACAAAAAATTACAGCAGATCAACCACGATTGCTGCTATCGCATAAATATGCATTGTTTACGCAATCACTCAACATAACATCAAGCCTGTACACTCGAAAGGGATACGCAGATGTATTCGGTATATCAGGGTACGCCCACATTTTCTATACAAAATATTTATTTGAAAGAGTATGCTCCTGAGGTGGTCTCATTCATATTTGGTAAGATATTATCACTATTTTTTTAAATCGGCGCCATCTAGTTTAATAAAACATATAAAAAAACGACTTGTAAAAGTATCTTTAAAAGATCTATTTACAGAAATAATATATCATTAATTTATCAAATTATTAATAATTTAAAAGTATTTTTCTTACTACTTAACGCTTGACTAAAACCAGTCAATACAATATTGTCTGCAACATATTATTTATACTGTGGCAAAGAATTATTTCAACCACTATTGTCAAAAAACAATAGTTTTGTAAAACAATAAAGGATAATTAATTATGCGTCAATGTACCATATTGGACAAACATACTGACTGAAAACAAAAGAGAAAAACAACGTCACAGTCTAAGTTGCATTTGTGTAAACAATTACGACACAATTCTAGTACAATATCATTATCTTTTATGTATCTATTTTGTATTAATGTTTTTTTTCTTTATAACTGGAATTTGAAGAATCGCACGTTGGCAAAAGCGGCGAACGCCTCGCCTCTGACAAGACGAACAAATTACCTGGGAGTCAGATTTGCTTTTCCAGGTTGTCAAAACAGTCATTCAATGACTGTTCATGATACAATTATTGATGATGATTAATCTTAGATCCTAAGCTGAACACTTACAAAAACATTATTATCATTTCATTACCTGTTTCCTAAACTTTCATGTCACTGTATTTAGACGATAATGTAGATCAAAAATATCGCCCGCTGTCACCGAGATCGGTAAGTTATTTATCATTTGCCTAACTACTGAATATCAGTATTTCACCATTCACTTTCATCATTCATAACTGTGTCCCCTCCCTAATTACAAGTGAGAGTGCCCTGAGTGACTGAAAGTGAGTTTATGCAGGTCTTATCTTTGTAATGAGTGCTGCCAAAAAAGCGACCGCAATCTGGGTTGAATGCATCTATTAAGCGCTTAGTGTGTCAATTGCTTGTTTTTTTATAGCTATAATGTTCTTAAGCATTAGTGATGTAGATGAGAGAGTTTGGAGCGTTAAACTTTATTTATTTGATCCCTATCAGCAACAATAGCATATCTTTTAAATTTACCCTCAGTATTATTCATTATAAAGCCAATTTCTGTCAAGCTGGTCGGATCTCTCCTTTTAGGATGATTTTCTATCATGATGGCCTAATGCGCGTTAGCAGACTTCATAGTACCTTCGAGGAAATCTTGCAGAAATGTTGGTTTCCTCATGAAATTTTATTTAACCGTTAAAGCCACTGATAGTATCAATCTGCATCTCTCTGCCATTTAAGAGCTCAGCTTTTGTCCGTGGAGCAATCGCCACTGTTCTCTATTTTCTGCCTTCTGTTTGACCTCTTGAAACGACTCTTCTCCCACTTCTTCCTACACTTGTTCAATATAACTTCTTCTTAATCTACCCCTTCATCAATACGCACACGTGACTTTAAAAAGTCAGAGATCTTTGTTTTCTAATTTAGAGACTTGGCACTCTTTAGCCAAGAAGTCAGAATTTCATAGAAACTACTCGTATTTTTTCCCTAGACTGACGTCACATGTTTCTTGCATTCTTCTTTTGTTTCGTCCACGTTTTTACATCTTGTCAATTCAACAAAATTATAGTTGATTAATAACTGTGTGAACAACATTTTTGACATTAGAAACTACATGGAAATAGGGTTGTCGAAAGTTATTGTTACGAAGCGCACCGACCCAGATGTGTTGCGCCGAGTTGGCAACTTATGTGAACCCCTGAACCGTACCAGATAATGATCATTTGCTATAGGTAGCTGGTATAAAAACTAGGGCATTTTCACATCTCTACAACTTTTACCTGAACAATACAACCTTTAGATGTCAGTTCCGACTTTTGAATGATGGTGAAAATATAGCATTGTCTAGGATGACAAGACGCGATTGTGTCGGCGAATTTGTATGTATCTATTCTAACGTCTGCTATTGCAGTTTTTGAAATTTCGGTAATATAATTAACTAAGTAACGGTGGTTTGTGGTTTTACTCAATTGCCCCGCTCCTAAAAGTCCTAGCGTGATGTTTAATAGCCTAAAGCTATTTCTAAGGCTATTAAATGTAAAAATATTTTTTGAAATGCGACTGATAGTTCCAGAAACAAGCCGCCTAGATAAATTTCTATCATGTATGACCGTAATTAATGTTACGAATCCTATGGCCAAGACTCTAGGTCAAAGGAAGGCTAATATTATAAAGAAAGATTTGTGTGTTTGATATCGATAAACTCTGAAACTACTGAATCGATTTTAATAATTATTTCGAACTTAATGTACCCTTATTATTAACACTTAGGTATCATTAAAATAAAACTACTTTTTAAGGATTTTATCGCGTAATATTGATACTCGTATTATTTAATTCCCGAGGTTTCGGATCCTTTACAACATCTATGGTCACGGGTGGACTGAGGTGTTGGTCGCCTTATGTCAAAATCTCTAATTATTTTATTTCAATATCTAATATTCGCGTAAGTGTTAGAAACCAGTACTTAACATTAAGTTATTTTGTTTATTAACACTATGGACTCGAATGTCTTAAATAAAGAATTTAATTTGTTATCCATGTCCTACTTCGACAGTACAAAGATCTTCATGTTCTAGGTACTTTTAGTAAATGTCTAGTCTGTTCCTACAACTAGTTCTATGTACATTTCTAGATGATAGATTAGGATGCTCGTCGACGCGTCGCGTTGTGCGCAAGCGTCGTCCGTCACTACGTCGTGATCATATAAAACATGATGCAGGCACGAATTGTATTACTAAAATAAATTAAGTTTATTAATTTATCATTAAGTACTTCTATAAAAGGACTGCCTCAATAGTCTTACGATCCTAAGCGCGACTGCTACGCTAGAGGTCCTGGGTTCGATTCGAGCAAAGTGTACCTAACACGGTTGTTTTATGAAATTCTCAGTAGCAGCTCGGAATTTGGAATCGTGTCCGTTTATCGTGTCGTGGGCTCGGCCCCCGTCACATGGTAGGTACCTAAACATAGCGGCGAAATGTGGACGTACATTAGTAATCCTCTGCCTAACCCTTCGGGGAATATAGGCGTGATATTTTCATCATCATCATCATGAACTCATTTATGGTGCTGGGCATGGGTCTCCTCTCAGGGAGAGTTTGAAAGGTGTTATAGTCAACCCAGCTAGCCTACTGCGGGTTGGCAGACTTCACACACAGTCAGAATTTGTCTCAGGTATGCAGGTTTAAGATTAAATATTTCTTTCACCAAAAAAATATTTGAAAATGTTTATTGTATTGTCATAAATGTAAAATGCCAAAATAATACAAACAAAATTAATAATAAATAGATCAATAATCCGCAATCAAACACATGCAATCGCACATGAACTCAAACAAAGATATTCAATTTATTTCGATAGCATTATTAAATTCAATATTAAGGTCAATTTCTATCAGATTCAGATCTATGATTACAATCCGGCTCTGTCTGCGCGGGCGCACGCTGCTTAGCGGCGCGCGCAGCACACATACGCAACACTGTCCTGATACACTTTCACTGATACTAACATAATGCACCGATACTTTTAAGAATGTTTTCGAGGCGTTGTTTTTTATAGAGTGGAGGAGAATAGAATAGGTTTTTAAATTGAAGACGATTTAACATTTTCATAACATTATATACCTTCACGCCTGTTTCTCCGGAGGGTTAGGCAGTACTTATGTATATCAAGGGTGCCGAGCCTATTGCCAGTACCCAGGCACAAATCGAAACTACGAGATACGATTGAGAATTTCATAGAAACACCCAAAAGCACGGCATGGGAGTCGATCCCAAGTCCTCTAGCATAGCAGTCGCGCTTACGACCACTGGACAAATGAGGTAGTCATAACGATTTTCAGAGGTAAACCGTTTACGAAGACTGCTTTTTAGATTTGTAACTTCCAAACTAAACTCAAATGTTGAATGCTTTGACAATCTTATGTCTTAGCACACTATAACCGTATGACTATGGTTTGGATGGCAGCGGATGGATGCGAGCTGCCCCCTTTGGGGGAAGCCTACGTTCAGCAGTGAGCGGACGGCAATAGGGTGATATGATGATGATGATGGATTGTTTACTATGGCTGTAGCCTATGTAAATGTCCCACCGTCCTGCAGAGCTAATATGGCCGCTGTGAAATGCGGCCTAGATTAAGCACAATATTGACCATTTTTGATTAACTGAAATATTTAATTCCTGTTTTCGACTGTACCCAGAATGTATGTAAATTAGCCATTAGTGCAGAGTTCCTATTATGAGTATTACATGTTTGTTCAGCCTGTGTTGTATTATGGAATTGGTCTGTCATATCTCAAAGCCATCTTTTTCGCCGGAAAGTCAAGGTTGGATCTCAAATAAATGGCCAGGAAATATAACGAACAACGAGCGCCATAGATCATCAACCTTGTTTTATGAAATTACGAATTCGTGTGTTGCCTAGGTTCTAAGTTCATTTATATGGATGAAATTCTCGTAGGATGTATGTTATTCCCGGCTAAAGACAACGTCAATTTCACGACGTCATGACGTTGATAAACTCTGTCAGATATATGCAACCCATACATTGTCCCACAGCTGGGCACGTCCCTCCTCTCAGAACAAGAGGGAGCAGGCTATAGTCCACCACGCTAGCCTACTGCGGGTTGGCAGACTGCACACGCTGTCAAGAAAATGTCTCAGGCATAACGGTTTACTGACGATGTTTTCCTACACCGTTTAAGCGCGTGATAATTATGTATTTGATACGCACATGACTTCGAAAAGTCAGAGGTACATACCTTGGATCCGAAACCTTTCTTTGGAGACCTTTGACTTGATGGCAGGTCCGCTGGTCATGTCACTAGGCTATCACAACAAATATGCAAGTTTTCATTACAATGTCTTCAGTCCTTCATCTCCGAGGCCTTGGATTCGAACAGGAGACCTATGACATTTTAATGGTCAAATTACTAAGCTTTCAAAGGCCCTGATATGAAAACCTTTACCTGAGTAATATCTTCTATCTTAATACTCAATACATTTATTTCACTCCACAAGTTAAATAGATGTTACAGTGGTTTCAATAGGAACATGTGTGGGCCTTGTCGAGGAGGGAGAGAGGAGGAAGTTTTGACTCTTTCTATCTTCGTATTATATTATTATTATTAATACTCTCTACATAACACATAACATACCATCACGCCTGTATTGCCCGAAGGGTTAGGCAGAGGTGTACTTAATGTACACCCAGTTCGCGGGTATGTTTGGGTCCCATGTAATAGGGGGCGAGCTAATTGCCATTAACCGGGCATAAATTAAGACTCCGAGCTGTTAATAAGAATTTCATAGAAAAACCCAATAAGACTGCTCGACCTGGGGATCGAACCTAGGACCTCTAGCGTAGCAGTCACACTTTAATACCGACTTGAGGCTAATTATGACATTAACCTCCAATGTCCTAACTCTAATCGCTTGTTTACCTAATTTAATAATTACTAAATTAATAACATAACATCATAACATAACATACCATCACGCCTGTATTACCCGAAGGATTCGGCAGAGGTGTACTAATGTACACCCACATTTCGCCGGTATGTCTAGTTCCCCATGTAATAGGGGGCGCGCCTATTGCCATTAACCGGGCACAAATCCAGACTCCGAGCTGCTACTGAGAATTTCATAGAAAAACTCAATAACACTTTCGACCTTGGGATCGAACCCAAGACCTCTAGCATAGCAGTCGCGATTGGGACCACCAGACCAACGAGGCAGTCTACTGCCTACTAATACTCTCTAATATTAGTTTATATGTATTTTATTATTATAATATCTTATCTATCCTCCAGCTCCCATAACTTGTACCACATCGCAAAGGTCACATAAACTTGGGCAATGGCTTCCGCAAAAACTGCGCATTGTTTCATTACGAAATGCGCACGCGCATTCGATTCGTACTGTTTTGTTCGTGTGAGAAGCAGATTGGTTGATCATTGTTAGTGTTTCGGTTACAGCTTTGTTTTAAATTTATGTACACATAGACTGTCTATGAATGAGGTAACTTTACATACCATCACGCCTGTATGCCTCGAAGGGGTTGGGCAGAGTTCGCCGTAATGTTTAGGTTACATGTAATAGGGGGCGAGCTTATCACCATTCACCGGGCACATATCTAAATTCTCCGAGTTGCTACTGAGAAATTCATAGAAAAAACCACAGAACAGGTCTGTTCTGTGGAAAAAACCAATAACCCTTTGCTCGACATGGTAATTGAACTCAAGATCTCTAGCATAGCCTGCGTAGCAGTCGCGCTTAGGACCACTAAACTAATGAGGCAGTCAATATATTCAAAATAAACTTAAATTATAAAATAAATGTGTATTTAAAAATCTAAGGCAAATGTTAAAATGATTGATAATACCGGCAAACTGATGGTGTACATTAGTACACCCTCAACCTTACAGGGAATACAGGCGTCATGGTATACGGGTTTCCATCGAGCCTGTATTCCCTGTAAATAAAGCGACTTATAAGCCACAAAAGCAGTGACTGAATTATAATTCACTTCATAAGCAACCGCATAGTTAAAACGTCGAACAAACTGCCTAAGGACGTAATTGCAACACAAAATGTCAACCAATTTAAAAATCAACTGGATAAACATCTCAGCTCCAAACACGAACTTAGCCGTGAATAGCAGGATAAAGGCTACTATCGGTTGTCTCAACTGCTTGCTTGTTAATAAATAATAATAATAAATATTTTGAAGACCCAGAGTTTAGGATAAACGTTAATGAAAATGTTATGATTTCATAGTTTTAATGCGAAAAATAATTCACACGTCATTTATCATATTCACTTCAAAAGATCGTATCAGATCGCATCTTCGTAACATTCTCGTTGCGACTGTAATTACTATCTCTCAGACTATTAGCAGTGTCTGTAATTTGTACTGATAATCAGGTAACGATCGGTGTAAACTATATGTAATGGATAGCTGTTACAACACAAGGTACCTACTTATTAAAGCCATATTAGTATTCTTCTATCATCATTTCTTGTTATTTTTTAATAGTTAGCAATAATGCATGCTAAATAAAGGTGTTATTAATTTTTGTGGTCGTTGAACCCGCATCCGTCCGGTTAAGTACACCGGAACGCTTCAACCACTAAGCTACCGAGACCACTGCATGTGATATCGAATTTCTTCTCCACATTTTACGTCTTAAGTTGACTTATAGTAATGGCCGTCGGTGTACTTAACCAGCGGAACGCAGGTCTTCATGCTTCGCCACATCCGAATCCTAAACTTCGGATAGATTCCGCCCTATTTCAATACTTCCTTTCCTTTCCAAAGTGCTCGAAGCTTGTGTTCACAAGCAACTATCCCACTTCATTTATAGTAATAAACTCATCAGTCCTCTGCAGTCTGGGTTTAGGCCTGGTCACAGTACCGTTTCTGCCCTCCTGAAAGTGACTGGCGACATTAGAGCAGGTATGGAGGACACCAAAGTCACAGTACTTGTGTTGGTTGATTTCTCTAATGCTTTTAATACTGTAAGTCACAACATCCTTTTGTCCATTCTTTCCCATCTCATGGTCTCTTGTGAGGCACTGGATTGGTTCTCTTCTTATCTTCGGGAACGTCAGCAGTCAGTTCAAACTGGTGAGTCCTCATCAAGTTGGTATGACTTGGAAACTGGCGTTCCACAAGGCGGTATTCTTTCTCCTCTATTATTTTCTATATTTATTAACTTCCTAACGGTTGAACTTCAGTGTGCGTATCATCTATATGCCGATGACTTGCAGATGTACTGTCAAGCGAGGATTGAAGAGATACCTGATGCGATTGACAAGCTAAACCGGGACTTGGTGGCTATTAAAAATTGGTCGGATAGATTTGGAGTAGCGGTAAACCCAACTAAGTGCCAAGCCATAGTTATAGGAAGCCATCGTGCCATAAGCAAAGTGGAAGGTATACCTCTGCCTCCGATTACATTCGACGGCACCACCATTCCTTTCAGCTCTGATGTCAAGAACCTAGGCTTGCACATAGACAGCACAATCAACTGGCGAACGCAGATCACCAATGTTAGCCAAAAAGTAACGGGAACATTGCGGTCCCTCTACAGACTAAGAAATTTACTCCCATCCAAAACGAAAACGATGCTGGTGCAGGTATTGATTTTTCCTATGATTGACTATGGTGATGTGTGCTATTATGACCTGAATGCAGATCTACTCAATAAACTTGATCGTCTTCTGAATAACTGCATTCGATTCGTTTTCAACCTGCGTAAGTATGACCATGTGTCAGAGTATAGAACACTTTTAAAATGGTTGCCCATCCGTCAGCGTAGAGCGCAGAGAGCATTGACTACCTTGTTCTCCTTACTAGATTCTCCCTTTTCACCTAGTTATCTTACTTCACAATTTCAATACATCTGCTCAAATCATGACAAAAATCTTCGGTCTTCATTTAATCGTCTCCTACAATGCCCCTCTCACCGTTCTGACTTTTTGCACTCTTCCTTTTTTGTACAATCTATACTCTTGTGGAACGCGCTACCCTTGGAAATCAGGATGGCCACTAGCCGCTACGTTTTTAAAGGTAAGCTAAGAACTCATCTTTTAAGTTCTTTGGCAGAATCATCTCAACCTTGATCTTTCGTATATATTATAATATGTATTATCATGTATGTATGTGTGTATTCATAGTTATTTTGTAGTTATAAATATGGTATATATTTATGTATATGTAAGTATATTACTTATGTATGTATGTATGTATATATTGATATGTTTCCTTATTATTATTCTTTCTTTTTTGTGTTTTATTTAAGTTTTGCACCTACTACCATGTTATTTCTGCATCACCTAAAGGTAGACTGGTAGAGAATGCCTAATGGCATTAAGTCCGCCTATGTACATATGTTCTGTGCATGAAGTATAAAATAAATAAATAAATAAATAAGAGTGGTCGTCAGCCAGTCAAAACTAAACCCGAGACCTTCTCATGGAGCAAGTCTGATGCTCTAAATGACAGCAACAAAATGTATTCTGTTCCCGTACGCGGGGTATTTGTCCTTATATTGTACACTAGCTTTTCGCCCATGGCTTCAACCTCGGGTTTTGTCCACTATAATATGCATGTATATTACAAATAAACATGCTCTTGAATCACTCTATCTATTGCTGTAAACTGCATTTAAATCCGTTGCGAAGTTTGAAAGCTCTAAGCGTACAAACAGCGGGAGTGACTTTTATAGGTATCTACTATGCAAAGACGAGAGCTGTACTGTACTGGATAAGAAGAGTATAAAGAATTGTAAGAGAATGACATTCTTTAAGTTCCATACCACCAGGAAATATTTTACTCAGAGAAAAACAAAAAAAAACATAGTTAAATTTTTTCTTTCAACTCAATTATTATGTCAATGAGTGCAATAATCGTTCTATTACAATGTGACGTGATAATTTTCCCATGATTTCCCCACTTTCCACGAATGACAAACACTTTGTCGACGTGTCGAGCTAATTAACTTACATACATGAGAATTAAGTTACTTAATCTGTGTTACAAAAAGGTTTTAAGCACTTCAGGAAATAGGGAAATCGGTTCGCTAATAATCGATTTTGCTACAATTAATTTACTCTATCACATGATAAGCAAAATAAAAACATCGTTAACAACACGAAGTAGGGAAGACTTTTGCTTGGGAGCTTGGGATTACATAAGTTAGACTAACAAATAAGCCTTCACATGATAGGTAATATCTTTCCAATTCTGACCTTCCCGTCAGCAGCATAGGGGAAATCCCAAGTCTCCTTTTAACAACACCAAAGCATTGAGGGTGGTCCTCCATCCGTTTGGTACAATAGCCTACCAACACGCCTAAAGTCTTGGCATGAAACAATTGACTATACCTTTTGAACACAATAATGGAACTCACACCGTGTTCAATGTATTCAAAGTATCATATTTGGACAAGCTTAGAATGCTGGTATTCAAGGGTGTAGTTTTTCCAAGCTTAAATCAATTCAAATCAAATCTAATCAAATGTTTTTATTTTAAATACGATTTTACAAGCATTTATAAAACGTTACTGACTCTAGTTGCACGGTTCCAAAAAGTTGTTTCTATGGAGAAGAATAAAAGATGTTACATTATTCACTGATCAATTCTGGAGATTACAGTTAGGACATTGGAGGTTAATGTCATAATTAGCCTCAAGTCGGTATTAAAGTGTGACTGCTACGCTAGAGGTCCTAGGTTCGATCCCCAGGTCGAGCAGTCTTATTGTGTACAATCTTATGAGAAACGATTTAATAACGATAAGAAGTAGCAATTATTAGTTCCCATATCGCAACTAGATGGCGTTGTACCAGCCGTCTGAATCGCGATATGGTTTCGTTACCGCGACTAGTGTAGAAATCTTTTAATTCCTTCAATTCCATTTATATTTTTTTCGAATATAGTAGTTCATGGTGGGCGGTAAATGGACATTCTGTCCATGGTGGGCGGAATGTACAATCTTATGAGAAACGATTTAATAACGATAAGAAGTAGCAATTATTAGTTCCCATATCGCAACTAGATGGCGTTGTACCAGCCGTCTGAATCGCGATATGGTTTCGTTACCGCGACTAGTGTAAGTATTTTTGAGATCACGAATAAATTTACATCATAACCATTAATGTTTGGTTTTTCTATGAAATTCTTATTAACAGCTCGGGGTCTTAATTTATGCCCGGTTAATGGCAATTAGCTCGCCCCCCCCATGGGACTGTAGGAGTTTGTAACAAGAAGTTTTTATGTGCGCGTCCCGGCATGTAGAAATATTTAAACAAAAAAAGTAAGTAGTTTGAAATATGTCTAGAGAAAAGAATTATATATGAATGTCAGAGGACTAAGTTTGATTCCTTGAACAATAAAAGAAGTCGTGAATTCCTTAATTAAGTGTTTTTTTAACGTAGAAGCATTACGATCCCTAAACATTAAACCTGGTGCTTCTACATATGGTGGAGGCGCCGGGTAAGGATAAAGAACAAAGCATTAATTCGTTTTCTGTGAATTTCCAGAAAACATAAAATAAGTATTCAACTGCGCCGGCAAGCAAGCCCGGACGACGCGAGGTTGGAGCGCACGGAGCGCACTGACGAGTGCAACAATAAAGAGGGAACCGCTTAACCCGAAGATTCTTCCCGAGGAAGAAGAGAAAAAAAAAAGAAAAACAGGAACGAGTTTCATTTGTTTTTTCTTCGGTGGTATAAAAGATGGCGCAAGAAATGTTTTTCTTCACCGGCACCGACAATGTATGTTTAGATGAGTTCCTAGTACAATTTAGGCTGGTAGCCGCAATTAATAAATGGCCGGAAAGTGATTTAGCTCTGATAGTCGGGGCGTATTTACAAGGACCAGCCTTGATGTTTTTTAAGTCCGTGTATCGCGAGGGGATTGATTATAAAACCATATGCGAGAAGTTGAGAGTTGAATTCCCATCAGGAATCAATTATGTGGAGAAATTTTATAACAACAAACAAGACGTGAAGGAAGATTCGTTGACGTATTATTATAGGTTGACGGATTTAGCCGCGAAGGCCGATATTGTAGATGAAAGCATCTTTATAAAAACATTTTTAAAGGGGCTATTACCGTGTGATAAAGTCAAATTAGGCACCAAACTCTATGCCACAAAAAATGAATTGCGTGCAACCATTTTACAATTAAGAGACATATTCGAGGACAACGAAACACCCTCGATTAATCTGCCGATTCAACCGCCCCGCGGCATATTATCAAAGGTACGCTTTGAACAACCGTCCAATACGACCGCATCAAGGACACCAACGCCGCCGAGAGCATGGAATTCGTCGACGACAGCGCCTTCAACCCCATATCAATCCCCAGAAAGGAGGGATAGGGAAGAGTTTCACACTCCCCGTTATAATTTGAGACCACGGTCTCGTTTCACCTACACAAACGCTAATACCCCCAATAATTTTAGCGTGAGAAGGAACCCGCAGCACCCAAACTTCCAAGGACGCAGCCAATAAATAAGCATGAGGAGTTGCAGACGACTGCGTCCGAAATTCAAAAACTCCCAGATGAACAGAAAAATTTAAGTCAGTACAGCCCTTTTATTAACATTGATATAAACGGGCAGACATTGGTAGCTCTGATAGATACAGGTGCATCTATCTCCTGTATCTCTGAGAGATTAGCAGCGAAGGTGAAAGCAAAATGTAGCAGTGACACATCAGAGAAGCGTTTTGTAAGGTCAATTTCCGGTGCGTGTTTAAATGTAGTCGGAGAGACATTATTGAACTTTATGGTGGACTCGTGTCTTTTTAATAATAAATTTATAATTATCAGGGATATAAATCAAGAAGTAGTCCTTGGTCAAGACTTTTTTTATAAAAATAATGCTGTTGTTGATTTCAGAAATAATTGTATAACGTTGAAAGAACAATTTAAGATAAAGTTTCTTAGTAAAGCGTCTCTACAAAGCGGTGTTTCTGTGTCGCACTCCATGATTTATAATGATCAACATGATGAAACTCAACAAAATAAGATTATGTATGATCATACGAAGAATGAAGAAAAAAGTTTTAATTCAATCACCAAAAATGATTACTTATATTTTCTAGAGCTGGCACAACGAAATGATGATAAATTTATTTTTTCGCTGGCAAATAATTTAAAAAATGTAAATGAAATTGACATAAATCCGGACTTATCTGACAATGACAAGATGTCATTACGTGAACTTTTTTCTTCATATAGAAAATGTTTTGCTTTTTCAACTTCCGAGTTAGGAAATTGTAATTTAGTGGAAATTAATATTAATACGACCGATGAGCAACCCGTTCATCGACCTCCATATAGAGTGTCCCCTAAACAATTAGACATAATTAATTCTCAAGTCAAGGATATGTTGGACACGGGAGTGATCCGTAAATCCAAGAGTGCTTATGCCTCTCCAGTGGTATTGGTACAGAAGCCTGATCAATCTTGGAGATTTTGCATCGATTATCGTAAATTGAATAAAAAGGTAATTACAGATAGTTATCCTCTGCCAATCATTGAAGATATAATGATTTATCTTTCGGGGGCAAGTTATTTTGCTGACTTGGATCTAAATTCTGGATATTGGCAACTAGCAATTTCTGAGAGGGATAAACACAAGACTGCGTTTGTCACACCCTCAGGACTTTATGAATTTAATGTTCTACCATTCGGTCTTAAGACAAGTCAGGCTGTTTTCCAAAGAACAATGGATAAAGTATTAGCTGGCATAAAATATAAGAATGCTATTTGTTACGTGGATAATATATTAATATGGGGTAAAACCTTTATAGAATTTAGGATAGCTCTAGAACAAGTATTAGAACGCCTTAAGAAAGCAAATTTAACATTAAAACCGAGTAAATGTAGTTTTGGTTACAACAAAGCTACGGTATTGGGGCACGAAATATCAGGAGCTGGTATTAAACCTGATAATAAAAAACTAGAATCACTAAAAAGGTTAAAACCACCAATGAATACTAAACAAGTAAAGTCAGTATTAGGGTTGTTTTCTTACTATCGTAAATTCATGGATAATTTTGCACAAGTAGTGTTACCTCTCACTAAATTATTGAAAAAAGGTGTGCCATTTGTTTGGTCGCAGAAACATCAGGAGGCATTTGATAAAATCATAGCATATATGTGTAATCCTCCTATATTGAGTTTTTATACTAATAACAAAGATGTGTTGGCTCGTTTATATGTTGACGCCAGCGGAGAAGCATTAGGAGCATGTTTAATGCAAGGTAAAGATGTCATGCATCCAGTTTCATATGCTTCTAGGAAACTTAGTGATGGAGAAAAGAAGTATTCCACAACAGAAAAGGAATGTTTAGGTTTAGTATGGGCATTAAATTACTTTAAACACTTCTTATGGGGTATGAAGTTTCAGGTTGTTACAGATCATAAGGCATTGTGTTGGTTGAGAGATAAGAAAGATATGAATGGGAGATTAGCTAGATGGTCGTTGTCTATTCAGGCATATGAGTTTGATATAGTCCACTGTGCAGGGAGAGAAAATGTGATTGCAGATTTTCTGAGTAGAAACCCATTGAGTCAGGATGATGAGAATCATAAAGAAGTAGCAGGTCAAGATGATGGTCTGGAGGTGTATAAAATAGGTGTCACAAAAATGACAGATGAACAACGTGAAGATCAGGTTTGTCGACAGTTATTAGATAGAATAGCGACTAACGAGGAAAATGCATATAAAGGATTTAGGGTCATAGATGGTATTTTATGTAGGCAAGCTATGAGATTTAATAGTGTGAAGAATTTAGTGGTATTACCAGAGCGGTTGATATCAGATATATTAAAAGAGTTACATGATGATCCTTGGGCTGGAGGACATCTAGGTTTAGCTAAGACATTAACCAAATTTAGAGATAAATACTTTATTAAAGATGCAGAGAAGAAAATTGAAAATTATATTAAGAGTTGTAGTTTATGTCAGGAGCGGAAAAAGGTGAGACAAGTGGCTCAATTACAACCTGTCTTAGTGAATCATTTAATGGAGAAAGTAGGGATAGATATATTAGGTCCATTCAGAAAATCATTGAGAGGCAATAAATATATAATAGTCTGTGTAGAATATGTTTCTAGGTATGCAATTTGCAAGGCAGTGCCTAGGGCTACAGCCCAAAGAGTTAGCGAATTTTTGATAGAAGAGGTATTTTGTCGTTTTGGAGGGGTGAAAGAAGTTATTTCAGATAGAGGTTCAGTATTTACATCACATCTAGTTAAAGATACTGTTGGTTATTTTGGTGCTAAATCTCGCTTTACTACAGCTTTTCATCCGGCATCCAATGGTCTAGTAGAAAGGTTTAACAGAACGTTAACACAAATGTTGTCTATGTATGTTTCTGCAGATCAAAAGAATTGGTGTAGTTATGTACCCTTAGTATGTTATGCATATAATTCGAGTAAACAGTCAAGCATTAAGATATCACCACACATGATGATTTATGCGAGAGAACCTTTATTCCAAACTGATATGGTTGTTAATTCTGATAGGCGAAATTGTATAATTGATTATGTTGGAAGACATGATTTTCAGAATTTCTTATCACAAAAGGCTTTACATAATTTGAGAAAAGCACAAATAAAACAGAAATTAAGTTATGATAAGAAAGTTAAAGTTAATAATTACTCGCCTAACCAACTAGTTATGATTTATACGCCTAGGAGAATAGACGGTAAAAGTTTAAAATTGTGTAGGTTATATAAAGGACCTTATCAAATTGTGAGAAGGATTTCTAATGTAAATTATGTTATTAGGAAAATAAATAATAATCGATATAGAGATATAGTACATGTTAACAGGTTAAAACCCTTTCATGTTAGATTATAGATAGTTTCATAATATTATAGTTCATTAATTTTGCTTGGTAAAAGATGAATATTTAATATTAATGATTTTGTTCGTGTGTTTTCATATATCTGATGTGCTGTCTGATGTGCTGTCTGAACGAGCTGGAGAGAGGGAAGAAGATGCCAATGCGTTATAGGGTGAAGGCATTCCGAATATATTCTAAGGGTTTTTTTTTGCTAGTAGGAGGGGGACCCTGCTCATGCTGTATCGACTTCGTGAAAGGGATATAGTCCTTACGAAGGGTGTCTGAGTTGGACACATATGATTCAGCAAATATTATTTTTAATTGTATAATAATACAATGTAAAATGGGTATTAACATTAGTCTCGGAAATTAATTAATTATAGTTCGGAATGAATTCATGACAGGGTTAATATGTTTTCTTAAGCTTTCCCTCTCTCTGACTCAATTGCGTTAGAAGAAGTTAAAGTTTTTGCATATAATATTAATTCTTTTTATATTTAGTTTCATTAACCCTTAAAGTATGATGCTTAGCTTTTAATGTAATTAATTTTGAAGCGTCATTGGATAGGAGGCCGTTACGCATCTTTTACAGGCGTTTTGGTGCGTTAAAGTTTATGGTGTGTTGTGTTTATTAACTATGCTGAAGCTTTATTAATTTTAATGATAACTTAACCATGCACATGCCATACACTATCCCATTATAAGGGACCAGCCTCACGCACCAGTGTAATAGGTATAATAAAGACTTCTTCGCCTGATAGTAAGTTTTCGAGTTAGGTCTTAGGCAGGTAGTTAGTTACTTTTTTGTTTGGAGTTGGGTAAAACTTTTTTTAAATTTTTATTTATTTGTTTTATCCAAATGCGGGGGCGTAGCTGATGTAGGAGTTTGTAACAAGAAGTTTTTATGTGCGCGTCCCGGCATGTAGAAATATTTAAACAAAAAAAGTAAGTAGTTTGAAATATGTCTAGAGAAAAGAATTATATATGAATGTCAGAGGACTAAGTTTGATTCCTTGAACAATAAAAGAAGTCGTGAATTCCTTAATTAAGTGTTTTTTTAACGTAGAAGCATTACGATCCCTAAACATTAAACCTGGTGCTTCTACAGGACCTAAACATACTGGCGAAGTGTCGTTGTACGTTGGTACACCTCTGCCTAACCCTTCGGGGAATACAGGCGTATGTGTGTTATCTGCCATTCTCATTCTCTGCCAGATCAACCATTTTGATATACCAGGAAACCATAAAGCAGGAACAGTTAAGTGGTCAACTAATTTACAGCTACTCAATGGAGAGAACACTATAATTCAGTTACATAGTGATAATTTCACGAGCGCTCATTAAGTGCACAAAGTCACGTACACCTATCAACACAAGTTGAGACGTTATCACTGTTATCTAAGTGAGAAATCTGAGTTCAGTTGTATGACTGGCTGTACGCAGAGATTATGTTGTTTCACACACTTATGTAAAGTATAATGGGTCATTCACAGGTAAACATGTGAGATATGTATGGTTTACGTAGTCACTGTGGTTTAGTTGCTTATAAACCTAATTATATGTACTGCCTCATTAGTCTAGTGGTCCTAAGCGCTTCTGCTACACTAGAGGTCCCCCCCCCCCCAGGTCGAGCAGTATTGTTAGGTTTTTCTATGAAATTCTCAGTAGCAGTATTGTTGGGTTTTTCTATGAAATTCTCAGTAGCTCGGAGTCTGGGTTTGTGCCCGGTTAATGGTATCCACTCCGAGATCCCATGTAAAAGGGGACCTTAACATACCGGCAAAATGAGGGTGAGTACATTAGTACACCTCTGCCTAACCCTTCGGGGAATAAAGGCGTGAATGAATGAATTCAAGGAATAAGTTCAATATAAATTAATTATTATATTTACAAGAATAAGAGTGTTGTACGGAAATATTTTTCTCTGGCTTCCATAATAGGTCAAGCCTGTCTCGTGGAAGGATCTATAGAATTTTATTAAATTTTTACAATAAACTTACAATACAATAAAAAAACCTGAGAGCATAACATAACATACCATCACGCATGTATTCCCCAACGGGTTAGGTAGAGGAGTACTTAAATATACACGAACTATTCGCCGGTATTTTTACGTCCCATGTAATAGGGGGCGAGCCGATTGACATTCACCGGACACACACTCCAAGCTGATATTGAGAATTATATGGGAAAATCCAATCACGCTGCTTAACCTGGGAATAGAAGTCAAATCTCACAAACCAAAACTCCAAGCTGTTATTGAGAATTTTATAGACAAACCCAATAACGCTGCTCAACCTGGGAATGGAAGTCAAGACCTCTAGCGTACCAGTCGCGCCTAGGACCACTAGACCAATGAGGCAGCTAGCTTCGTGTATCTTTCTCATTTTACCAATGCATTTAACCGTATTAATGAACCGATGTATAACGCATACGTTAATAAAGTAAAAGTGAAATATTATCCGTTTTCCGCTTTCTTGATCCCGATAGAAATAGTTTCATATTGCACGTTTCTATAAGAAAATATCATACATCTTACGTGCTATTTGTTATATCGAGATATTTTAACATAACATAACATACCATCACGCCTGTACGTCCCGAAGGGTTAGGCGTAGGTGTACTAATGTACACCCACACTGCGCCTGTATGTTTTAGGTCCCATGTAATAGAGCCTATTGCCATTAACCGGGCACTACTATTTGTATTCATAAATTAATTTAAGATGAGCCTTTCGAAACTGATAGCTTTAATATATCAGCTTTTGTTTTTTTTTTATGGGATAACTCAGCAAACGAGCAGGCGAGCTACCTGATGGTAAGTAGTCATCGCCGCCCATGGACATCTGCAAAACCAAAGGAGTTGCAGATGCGTTGCCGAGCCTATTTAGGGAAAGGGAGGGGAAGGAGAAAAGGAGAAGGAAGGGGATTGGGGGAGGAATTGGGCCTCCGGCCCTCTCGCTCACCGAACGAAGCGCAGTAACGAAACGCTACTACTCGGACGTCGGTCTTCTGCGAGAGTGTGGTACTTCCCCGGTAAAGCCGGCCCATTCATGCTGCGAACAGCGTGGCCCTACCACAACAAAAAACTTCTAATAGCTGAAAGCTTCTAACAGCTGAGTACATCTAGGCAAATTTATTTCCTAGGTAAAAGAAACTAGTAGTGTGTATGCCTGTTTCTCGTGCCTCAATTTTTTTCTAAAACTACTGGACCGATTTTGATTATTATTTATTATCTAATAACTGACCCGACAGACTATGTCCAGTCTTAGCTAAAAATACATGTTGTCCCACTGCTGGGCACGGGTCTCCTCTCAGAACGAGAGGGATTAGGCTATAGTCCACCACGCTAGCCAACTGCGGGTTGGCAGACTTCACATGCCGTCAAGAAAATCTCGCTGGCATGCAGGTTTGCTCACGATGTTTTCCTTCACCGTTTAAGCGCGTGATAATAATAATTGATAATTAATTACGCAATTTACGCACATGACTTCGAAAAGACAGAGGTGCGTGCCTTAGACTAGTACTCGAGACTTTTGACTTGGCAGTCCAATGGTCATATCACAAGGCTTTAACCGGTGCAGGTGACTCGATACAGGGTGAAAGGGACATCGACGCACATCCGTTTACCACGAATTCAGTACATGATTCTGGACCCCCTTGCGTTGATATTTTTTGTCGGTTATGAAAAAAAAAAAACAGCTTTTTCATACAAAAGTGCTATACCTACACGGTCAAAATGTATGGAACAGCTGATATTTTTTTCATAACCGACAAAAAATATCAACGCAAGGGGGTCCAGAATCATGTACTGAATTCGTGGTGCGTCGATGTCCCTTCCATCCTGTATAGATAGATAGTATTTACCATCACACCTACGGATACTCGTCGAAGCAGATAATCTCCTAGTCACGGGCGAAGCATTATGGTCTCGGAAAATACGGGTTTCTCAACTTTCCCTCCGTAATTGCATTACACTTGAATTCGTTTGCAGTGTACGAATTAGTTACACTTTTACTGTTTGTGTTAAAACAATTAAACAAATGAACATATATGGCGTAATATATGTGTATCGTGCATTATTTGTTATAAATAGGTACTTGAGTAATTTCGCCCGGGGCCGATCGGAAATTCACCCCCCCCCCGCTTCCCCCTATTATAGTATCGTTGTAGTTGATGTCGCAGAGACGGACTTGAAACAATCTTGGCCTTGCTGCCGCCCCGTTTCGTATGCCGCCCCAGGCCGGTCCCCCCCACGCTACGCCCCTGGGCACTGGTGCTTGATTTAGCATAAATAATAGGCCTTTTGAAAATTATAATTAGATATATAATTCGTAGGTATAACATAAAACATGTTAAAATGGACTAATAAACTTCTAAGATATAAAAAAAATTTGGTAGGGATGGAGAAGAATGCTTTCTCCCTTTCCCATAAAACAAGTGTTATCATGCAATTTGTATGGTTTGACGAGTACTATACGCATGTTGTGACGTCAAACTAATGACAAAAGCGTCAAAACAGGGACACTAGTCTCTGTCTATTAAAATGGCTTCTTTCCCATTTTTGAATCGATCATAATTTTGTTTTCGTTGTACGGCTCTATTTGTAGTAATTTTTTTGAGGTTGAAGAATGAGGCAGTCTTCCTTATTTCGCAATTTATTCGTGTATAGTTTTAGTTTCGACGTCCCTTCAACAATACGATGTCGTAAGGTAATCGGCGTTCAGCAGCACGAGTGACCCTAATTGACGTTGTCGTGTAACATCGCTATAAGGAATTCTAACTTGCAATTCTCACGAAAAATACTAAAAAAAATGAATGAAATAAGGTTTAATGCGTTGGTATAGAGGTCGCAAGCCAGCGGGCTTAGCGGGAGGCTCTAGGTCTGATTCGGGTTTTTCTTATATGAGCTTGTGGCTTTTAGGTTATATATATTCTACGGTAAGCACTTAACTTACAATTTACCTCTAAAAAGGCTACAATTAAGTAAACAATATGATGAGAATTCTGTTTTTATTAATAAACAACATTCATTATTGTATGACGAAATTGTATTTTTATATAAAAAATGGGTTTTCGTAGTGAGTAATGTTTTAATAGACTTACGCAATCTTAATTGATGTGCATGATTTTGATGAGTTACCTGTAATTAAAACAAAATATTCCGTTAATAATTATTTTGGTGAATAAAATAATAATTAAAAGCGTAGGTGTCTAAAAACTCGAGGAGTCGAACTGAGGGGCTCGTGGTTAAGTTTTAACTAGTTGATCAACAGATCTGCAAGGTTAAGCTACGCGTGCCACGGTCAGTCTGTGGATGAGTGACCGTTCCAACACATCGCGATCCCTCCTTGCCTCGGAGAGCAGGTAATGCCGTCGGTCCCGGTTGTCATACAAACCTTTGACAAACGTTAGAGGCAGTCAGGAGCCCAAAAAGCCTGACAACCAGTCTATTCTTCAAATATCTATTGCGGCGTTGCTCAGAAATTGGGTTGCGGAGGTCTGAAAAATACTGATATTCAGCCGTATCAGGTTAGGCTGGCCAACCCCAACATAATTGGGAATATGGCAAGGAGGAAGAATGAAGTGTCTAAAAACTGCGTCCTCTGGTGTGGTTAGAACTAGAGACTTAAAAAGGTTGAGTGGTCACTTTCAGACACAAACCAACCTCAGACCCTCGACAGCCCAACTTCTGGGCAATATTGATATCCTGAGGATAGACTTGGTGTCGGACTTTTTGTGGTTTCGACTACCACTAGGACTTAAGACATACGTGTTGGACCTATGGTTCGTAAGACAATCGCAGCCGATGGCTTTTCGTGCTCTTCGAGGGCCAGGGGGGTTCCATGTGATAAGAATGGCCATCCATCTACACGCCGAGCGCGACAAACACAGCTTTATCTTGCAGATCGGTTGATCAGCTAACTTAACTCCGGCTTCCTCCTCTAGAATGTGGAATAGAAATTTTACGTCACGGGAAGAATCCTCGATGGCTTATTTGGCTAAAGTTCGGCAAACACAGGACACAGAGTTGATCACACGGTGACTGCGACGAACGCAGCATTATCTTGCAGATTGGTTGATCAGCTAACTTGACTCCGACTTCCTTCTTAAGAATGTGGGATAGATAAAAGACGTCACGGGAAGAATCCTCGATAGCTTATTTGGCTAAAGAGTCCGGTGTTCACAGGTTCCTACGCGCGGCTGATTATTTTTTTGCTTGATACTGACTTTTAATTACACACAGCAGCGCATATTACTATGCGGAATTATAAATTACGCGCTCAACAAGAACAAAGCCGCGTCCTTGTTACACAAAGAACTATTATATTAACGTATTAACGTAACTGTTATTATTACCGATAGAGGGCGCTGAACAATGTTTTATTTGACAGGGCTAAAATAAGAATCCCTTCCCTAAGCAAAAATGAACGGGACAGCTGTGCGCTAGAGATGATGAAGAGTTGCCAATCGTATAACACGTGCTAAAAAGAAAAGTTTTATGAAATACCGACCACCGAGCATACACCCAAACTCAGAGCTGCTACATAAAATATCATAAAAAAACCCACTGTAGAAAAACCCAATAACACTTTGCTTGACTTGAGAATCGGATTTAAACCTAAGCAGTCACTCTAAGGACCACTAGACTAATGAGGCAGTTAACATTAAACCTCATTTAAAAAAATGTTACCACCCTAAGCCTCACGGCATCCTTCTTCAAATCACGATTCGTGAATAACTGTCTGTTAATCCGTTGTCGTGCTGGGAACATGCTTATCTCAAGCTATTGCGTTAGTTGCGCGCGCGCAGCCCGCCGTTATACCATTGTGATGTTCGCAAGAAGTTGCTTTTGTAATGTATTATGTCACGGATAAGATGATCTCGCAGATAAGTGGGTTTTTTATAAATCATGGCCATTTTTATCCAGGTCAGGGCAAGTTTTGTTGACTGCTCCGTTAACCCGTGAAGCGCCATATTGTAGACACATAGCAAAATCTATTGTTTTGCCCTCATGAGACCACTACGTGCGTCAGTGAATTAATGCAGTTTTAGTTTTAGTTCAAACCTCAGATCAAAAAAAAGTTAAGATGGAACTTTGCGAACAAAGAAGTGAGGCCGGTTAAAACTACGCCATGCCGTGTACAAACACAATATTACACGCACACGTGTATTAGTTAACTACGCCTTATCTTGTGGGTCGTCTTACGATAGCTCGATAGTTCGACTGACAAGATAAGGCGTAGTTTCGGTATACGAGGTTCAAACTACATAATTGTTGGTCCCGGATTCACTCGCAACCGAAAAGATGTCGATGGCAGCGCCACTTACCGCTACGAACTATCTATATGACCCCATAAGAAAAGTAATTTGAAATGGATCAAACCGTTTAGGAGAAACCTATTATATTTTATACAATTATAGATAACACGGTAAAATTAAACTTGTGTGATAAGTTTTTTGCGCTGAAATAGTGTGCCTATTTACTCGTACAACATTAGATACAATAAGTTTCATTTGAATTATATTAATTAACAAACTAACTTAATACCTGTTACTTAATTTTAATGCATCACGCATGTACTCCCCAAAGGATTAGGCAGAGGTGTACTGATATACACCCACACTTCGTATCCTTGAAAATATAAATTTTAAGTCATATTTTCATCAAAATTTCGGTCCCACGCCGGATTCGAACCTGCGTCCCCGATTCTCTAAATAGCGTTGGTACTTTCATTAATATTTCTATCTACATAAAATTACTTAAGCAGTACCTCTACTTAAAAATATAGCTTAATATTAAGTATTGTATCTAATTCTTCGAAAGTTTAAACTTGCAATCAAATGACATTTCGCATGTGTTCGCTTTCGCTGGCCAGCTGTGTCTCCTACCATAAAATCCCATAGTAATACGCAGCTAACGTCTCTCGATATCGAGCGCACGTGGTGCACGTTGAAACACGAATATCGCAGTCATTAAGTGGTCGATCGATAGTCTTATCGACTAACAATACAGTCGACAATCACGCACAAACGGTAACAAAGCATTGTTCGCTTTTCGTGTTTGTGTTACGATACGGCTATTTACAATTTCACATCTGGAAAAAATTGGCTGGCCTTTTTAACCGACTTTACATGAGGCTCTTTATTCTGATTTTAAATTCCTGCGTAACAAAATTTAAAAAAAAGAACTGTCCTTCAAAATATGACTTCGAAAATGTGACTTCGAAAATTTGACTTTGCAAATTCGACTTCGAAATTTCTAAGGAAAGTTTTTGGTGAGAGTCCTACATACCCATGATCTACAAGGATTTTTCGAATTAAAAGGGCTATTATTACTTCTTATCAAAAGGTTGGCCATATGCTTACCTAATGACACTGGTGCGAATGAAAACCCTCATGTTTTTGTTTATCATTCCGATGGACGCCCGTAACACCTACCAAAGGAAATGAGCTCAGTGTTTTCATGAGGTTACCGACCCGGCCATGTTTACAAACACCACAATCAAAACAAACACGCTAGCTGTAAAGTTTTAATTAGTGATGTACGGAACCAATTGCAATCTGTTTGGTTGTAATTTTTACAAATATGACTTTCAATGAGAGACGAAAGTCAAAACTGCCAAAGTCATATTTTTTATTTCAATTAGACCACAGGAACTTTTAAAATTTCAAATATGTAGTTTTTAGTCGGTAGGCACGAGTCTAACATACCTTGCCACCTCTCCAGGTGGTAGACGAACCATGACAATTTTCTGAACCACGAAAAAAGCATGTTCTTGACACCATCAAGTGGCTAGTTTACTCGTTCGCCAACGTCACAATATAAAAAAAACCTGTCAAGTTTTCACAGAATTATCCAAGGAAACTGCTTGTCTTAAGCACCGGATAAGAAAGCCTTTGATATATGAACGCCGGCGGATAATCACCGTATAATTGTAGGTTTCTAGATAAACACATCATTAGCTAACTTTCAATAGCGGTCTAAAGGCGGAGCTTATTTAAACACTAGAAAAAAAGGAAAACATTTTTCTAACAGTGAAAGTCTTATTGTAATTAGATTATTTTTTAAAGAATCGACTATCTAGCAGTGAAAAAAAATCCTATTGGCATCAATTTCCAAAAAGACATTGTACCTATTTATTAGTACCTATTGCAGTGATAGCCTAGTAATATGACCATTGGATTGCCAAGTCAAAAGGTCTCGAGTTTGAATCCAAGACGCACCACTGACTTTTCGAAGTCATGTGCGTTATTCATAATTAAATAACAGTAAAGGAAAACATCGTGATGAAACCTACATGCCTGAGAGATTTTATTGATGGCGAGTGAAGTCTGCAAACCTGCAGTAGGATAGCGTGGTGAACTATAGCCTAATCCCTCTCGTTCTGAGAAGAGGCCCGTGCCCAACAGTGGGACAATGTAATTGGTTGATGATGATGACTAGTACCTAAAGGCGAAAAGTAACTCTTCTGAGAATACAGGCGTAGTAGTATGACCGATAATCTTAATAGACATCTTCGCTGGTAAGCAAAAAATAATAATATAGTTCTTACGTTTCGATTCGATTCGATGCAAACCCTAGACATTCGAGTACCTATTACGTCATCATACGTAATCGAACACCCCTCTGACGACGATGTCCGTAATGAGATATCAATTGGCTTGTTTGCGTAATATTCTGTAACCTAAGTGTCTCGAACCGCCTATAGCCCTACTATTAGTCTATAGGAAGACGCTAGAGACGAAAAACGTATGAATTTTTGAAATTTCGTTTTGATTTCAAATAAGCTTTTACATGCGTTTATGAACCGTTACTGACTCTTGTTGCACGGTTCCAAAAAGTTGATCCTATGGAGAAGAATCCGCCAAGAAACACCATGGACACTCTTTTTAAATAAAAGATTTAACATTTCTCTGCAGCTGTACCAAACCTAACTACTACACAATCTATGTACAAAAGGAAGTATAACTAAAAACTTCGTGTGCCTTTGCATCCAAAAAGTTAATAAAGTTGGAGAATAAAACCAAACAAACTATTAATTTACTTGCAAATTGCAAAACAGTTAAAAGAAATAGAGTGTTATCGTAACAAGGCAATTTACTTGTCAATACTTATTGCAATACCGCCATTAATTTCCTATACTTTGATTTATGTGAGTAATGAATGACTGCAATATGGGTTACTAGCTATTGGCTGCAGGTTTACTCGCATCCCAAAGCTTGTTTTAAATTAAAGAAAACCTATATCCGTCTCCAAGGACCAATTTTTGTCTGTGCCAAAATTTGTTAATAAAACGGAGTTATCCGTCCAACCAATGAGAAAAGAGCATATCAACTCGATTGTGGCTTCACCTTCTAAAGGTAATATTAATAAAATATAACAGTCTCAAGTGTATGGCATTGGCAATGGTATTAAATGCACAGTTTATGATGCTCGCATGATGTAATCCGATAATAGTTTACACGACGAATTAATGAGAACGTTTTTCAATCTTTTTACATTTCATTTTTTTTTGACAAACAAGAAACGACGCATGCAACACCAGTTAGTTGTCATCTTGAGACCTCAGTTGTTATTTGCCCAGAAATTTCTGCTTTGGAAAAAAAACATGTAAGCATGTTATGGCTTAGCGGTGGAATATTTGGCAATGCGATGGTACACACCCTAGCTAGACAAACTCCAACAGTGAGTCCTATATTATACCACCTTGAAAACTTTGCATAGTGCCGTAAATTTTCATCGATTGTATTGTCTGGTGGCCAGAGGAGATAGCAGGGTGTGTCGGACTCATGCTGATTAAAAACCGCAGTTGCTCTTGCCCTGTAATCGAGGTCAAGGGACTCATAATCTGATTACCAATGACACTGACCGATACTTTTTTTATATAGGACTAAGACTGTGGATTACAAAGACTTAAGGGGCTGGAAATTGACTAAAAAGGTTTGAGTCCTAGTTCCACTAGGACACTGGACCCTAGTGATTCCGTTTCTATTCACCAAGATAACAATGTCTGATAAGAATGCAATTAATTCCTTTTCGCAACATGCAGCATATCAACTAGTTATGCAATTGATGACGTAATATGACTCAAAGGATGACTGAGTTAACAAAAACACGTTGTATCACAGGACCAAACGTAGACATAGTATGTGTCAGAAATCAGGAGATGTGCCGGTTTTCCTACCAGTAAGTAGATAAGTAAAAAATACTAACGTGTTTATTCTTCTCTGTGATGTTAGATAACCGAAAAGCTCAGATTTTAGCAACATAAATTTCAACATAAAGTCGTATCGACATAATAATAATGTAAATACTTTCGCAAAAGGCATCTAACACACATAACCATTCTAGAGCAATAACTTTACGCAAATACAAGTCGCGTTAATGTATAATCTTTTTTTGCCAACGCCCTTCGCCCTTGATGGGCGAAACAAATAAAATGAAACATCACACTCTAATTCGTAACACAGCCTTCGCGACTATGTAGGTCACTCTGTGATCGACTCTACGCGACTGGGACCACTGGGTAAGGGTGATTCAGAAGGTTTACGCAACTTTTTGGTCCTTTTATACGCGGTAGTTCCGCTTCACTGCCTTTGCGCTGACATTGTAAATTACTGAGGATGTGTGATAAGTATCATGTTATTGCATTTAAAAAGGTTGTGAAACATATTTTTACGAATTAAAAAAACTCAATTTATATAAATTTTGCTGTAAAAGCAGACTGTGTATGAACAACTTAATTAAAAAAATAGGATAACATACTGTGTGGTCGCAGTAGTTACAAAGACGCCTGCATTCAATTCTCAGTCAGAATTTGTTCGGTGTCCATAGAAAGGATTGCAACTTAAGTGAGTAGTAGTAAAGCGTCACAATTAGTTACAAGTTTGTTAAGGTTAAGCTCTTGCTCAATCTCGTCAAAAGATGTCACCAGCGTCACCTTAAAATATAAAATTTGGAAGATTGAATATATCTTCCGTCAAAGGCAGTGGTCTCAGCTTAGTTGGCTTAACTGGAAGTGTTGGTGTACTTAACCGGAGGGATGCAAGTTGCAATCCCACCTGATCGATTTTTTATTCGCTAAAATTTATATATTAAATGTTTAGCATTTAATGTTTAGCTTTATTATTTAATGCCAAACATAATTAAAAATACTCTTACTTGTAGCTGGTTACTTTTTTTCTAGGGACGCTCAGTGTAAAGACACCCAAGACGCCTTGGGTGTCATATGTCTTAAATATGTCTGGATCACACAAATATTTTTCTCGGTTGAGAATCTAACCCGCAGTAGCGTGGTGGACTATAGACTAACTCTTCTCGTTCTGATATCAGAGACCCATACCCAGCAGTGGGACAGTATATTATCTACCATATACAAATTGTTTTCAGGATGAGCCGTGTAATAAAATTTGGAAATCAGACTAACTTACCTTAAGTGACGTCTGATGATAATTTTATTAACGGCTCATCCTGAAAACAATTAGGTTCCCACCCTGCCTAATACTTGCAAAGTATTACCCACCCATAAAATAATGGCAACCCTGGTTACTCTGAAGAAAGTGATTTGACATAATGAAATGTCACTGTTGACAGCTAGACTATAGACTAGCTGTGTTCAATTTTTATTTGTTTTAGGATTCTAAATAACTACGCGGGCGAGTTCGTTGGAGACGAATACTATTGATGATGATGATTAGAAGCTTTTGATCATTAAATCTTTACATAAAATTTATAGTTACTAAATCTCAAGCAGTGCAAGTACCTTTTAACATTACTTTTCGAGTGCTAAAAGGTTGCAAACATAAGTAAAAAATGTGCAAAAAGCATTTCCTTTCTGAGTCATACGTTTACTCGTTTTACAACTCTATTATAAAAAATCAAGGTTTTTTATATATGCATATACCGCACTTTTGCAGCGGTTTCCACAGCAGAGGCCGCATTACAACTTCTTTTTTTATCTTTATTTTTATTCTGGGGTTTTTATACAACTTACACAACTTTACACGATATTTTTAAGGTTGTAAGAGTGGGAAAACAATGTTTACCCTGTATAGCGTGTATAGCAATGTTATCCCTGTCTAACAACTTAATAATGCTTGCATCATACAATGCGATGGACACAGATAAAAGCGTTCTGTCACCAGTGCCTACACCTATATAAGCAAGATTTCTGTATACATGCAAATGTTATGCGTAATCAGATAGCTTTAATCTTTAATTTTTAAAGGTATTTCAATACCTTTAAAAATTTATAAAAAAAACAATAAATATAAAACTAAAAATTATTTTACGATATTCAGCAAAACAACACCGGCCTCAGCACAGATTTTCATTGGAACTTTTCGCACTTTGATGTCACTTAGATTACCAATTCGGATCACCCCAGATTAATTTATTACAATTAGGTATTGCAAATAAAGAAGTTTAAATTTCTATAGTCCTCAAATAAATCTTGTTTGCATGTTATTATTAATATTTAAATCTTATTAGTAATAAGATTTCAATATTACATATGGTTAATGATACTATAAATGAATTCATTTGTAAAAAAAATTCAAAGAAGTTTTCCTCCTTGGTGTTTTTTTTATAAATTATTACTAATTTACTCAGATCAGTCAGTCGAGCTTTCGATACCTCGATAGCTTGACTGACAAGATAAGGCGTAGTTTCGGTATACGTGTGTGTTGTACACCGTTAGGCGTAGTTTTAACCGGCCTCACTTCTTTGTTGAAAGTTCCATCTTAACTTTTTTAGCTAATTTAATCATTTTATTGCCCTGAAATTGAGATGTGGAGTCACATCGTATAAAATACTGATATTTAGCTTATCTGCACTGGAAGCCGATTCCAACGGGATGACTACGAGGATAATGCAAGATACCATTCTTGTGAATTTGTTGCACTTCAAAAGAGATTTAAACGGTGTAAATAATATTTTTATGTCTTTGTAGTATTGGCCTTCTGCCTTCTCCCTACTTAGTAACTTATCTCGGAATCTAGTATTTAATGTAAGCCCTTAAACGACTTTTATTACCGCGACACTAAGTCTATAGGATATCAACTTCCTAACATGTTTTTTACGATCAATGAATACAGAACTTGTCCGAACGTCCGGTAGCTGTTCTAACAGTAATTTGATTCTATTTGTATCTATTACAAGTTTGTTTTTGTGAATAGCAGAATAGTTATAGGTGCACATTGCTTCACGTCAAGTTAGACATTTCCTGTATAAGCAGACTTAGCTTTATAGGCTTTCCGTTCTATGAGAGGTAAACTTAAACTCGATCTACAGTTTATGTAGCCGTAAGTACCTACTTACAGCCCTATAATTCAAGAATAAATAGTAAGGTAGCTGCCCCAATTACACGCGTCAAGAAACAAGATAATTGCCGCAGCAATTATATGTAAATGTAAATGGTAACTAATTCCTTGTGAATGTTGAAGGGAGTGAAGGGCTGACATTTGGCGTTGCTACCTTAGTAAGTGGTGAGTGGTCACCTGTCTCGTGACCTATTCTTGAGGACGTTCACTAGTGATAAATGGGTTCGGAATTTGAATGTGTAATGATATATTATTTACACCTACACGTTAAGGCAGAGGTCTCCCAACTATGGCCCGCGGGCCAAATCTGGCCCAACAGTGCCATCTATATAGCCCGATCTGGCTGGTCTAGAAATATTGTTAAGGGCAGAAAAAAATAAACTTTTTTGGCCCTTAGAACCTTGGATTAAAGAGGACAAGCCGTGATAGCCTAGTGATATGACAATTTCACTGCCAAGTCAAAGATCTCAAGTTCGAATCAAAGGCACAACACGCACTGACACCTCTGACGTTATGTGCGTATTGATCATGACCCATCCACAGACTGACCGCGTCAGCTATAGCTTGACCTGAAAATTTGTTGATCTGAGCACTTATAAATTACTTTTTGAAAAGGTATCACTTAAATCTACCATGGTAGGACAATTATTACATCCAGACTTATTAATAAAAAAAACAATGGCATATAATATACACAGCGGTACATTTTCTCGCTCCCATTACCTTACATAATGTGCCCATCAACAATGTTATTTGTTTATTTACAAGCCAGTAAGAGACAGAAAAACTTCCCTCTCATTCTACATCCCAACAGATATCATTTCATAACTCCTATTGTATTCAAAACAAGGATGATATTAGAATGGCAAAACGTGACAAGACAATGGCTGAAACTGGGGCAAGCGAAAGTGTTCCGATGACAAGAAAATGGTGGTTTTCGAAATCATTTATTATTTGGAAGTCAATGCAAGGTCACGTATAATGGGGCTTATTTAAGCTTGTTAAGATACTTTTGTCGTAAGAAATATTTGTATTGTTTATGATGAGCTGCATTTGTAGAATAGAAATCGCGGAAAGTGACAATATTTAATTCATATTAATCTAATACAAGTAACATCCTCTGACCCGTTCCCTTTTTTGTTGGGTTCAGCTTCCAATCGGCTATCTTCCATTCTGCTTCCAATATTAAAATGTAAGTGTGAGTACTATGTAGGTTAGCTTTAACTCGTATCAGATGTATAATAAACTTCTCTGACAGTTTTGAGTATTTGACTGACCTACACAAATGTCTTGCTGATCTGGTATCGTTGTGCGACGGGTCGTTGAGCTCCCTATAAAATGGTTGAGCTACACGATGACTGATGTATGCGTGCCGTCAGTTAGGACAGGTCAACTCAAAGCTGCTAAGGCCTGTTCAGATTTTGCCCTACATTGTAAAACTCGCATATCTAATAATATCACTATTGTCTGGACTTTAAAAGTGACCATGATTCTCTGAGTTTGTTTCGACGTCTCTTCTCAGAGGTCGTCAGATAGGAAACGTCGACGCCACCTAGTTAAAAAAAAAAAAAAAAAAAAAATCGACTTGTAAAAGTGTTGAAATAAAACTACTTTTTACGGATTTTATCGCGTTATATTGATATTTTTAAATTCCCGACGTTTCGGATCAATATAACGCGATAAAATCCGTAAAAAGTAGTTTTATTTCCATTGAATTTCTAATATTCGCGTAAGTGTTAGAAACTTGTAAAAGTGTCTTAAAAGATCTATTTTAACCAAAACGGGAGAATATCAGTATTTTACACGAAGCGACTACCATCAGACCTCCGCAGCCCAATTTCAGGGCAAAACTGATATTCGAAGGATAGACTAGTTGTCAGGTTTTTTTGAGCTTCTGACTACCACTAACGATTGTTATAGGTGTTCGTATGATGGATCGATGTCTTTACGTACTCTCCGATGTACAGTGGGGTCTCTATGTGTTAAGAATGGTCACCCATCCACAGACCGCGGCAGGCCTTACCTTCAAGATCTATTGATCACCGCAGATGTAACTTACTCACGAGCCACTCATATTAATTCAATACTGTAGGTAATCATTTTTTGAATATATATGAAACAACAACAACAAAAACTCATTAGTCTAGTGGTCCTTAGACTGCTACGCTAGAGACCCTGGGTTCGACTTAAATATTTTTATGAAATTCTCAGCAGCTTTGTATCCGATTAATAGGTGAGCCTATTAATCGGATACAAAGCTGCTGTATAACATGGGACCTAAACATACCGGCGAAATTGTGTGGTACACTTATACACCTATTCATTTATCCTTTTGGGGAAAACAGGCGTAATGGTATGTTATGACTTAAAAAAACAGCGATAATTTTTTTACCCATAATCCTTTCCTACGCGCTCCAAAAACGAAGCCTCCGTGTCCAACCTCCTACCACACAGAACCCCACCTTTTGCGTTACAGTGGGGGTAAACAACCTCGTTCGCTATGACTCATAACGATACAGGTTTGTTTTGCAGACACATTAATTTGTGAACCGGGTCACTTAAACCGATCATTCGGTACATAACCGTTATTCATTGGCAATTTTACTAGTTTGGTATGATTTTAGATGCTATATCTCTATATGATTTTTCCGTATAAAAAGACCGAAGTCCAACCTGGACTTTGGTCTTTGTGTACAGAAAGACCACAATCTGTTTTACAGTTAATATCGAGATAACATAACATACATCCACAGTGTACTAACGCTCATCCACAGTTTACCGGGACGTCTTTAGGTTGCATGTAATAGGCTGCGAGCCTACTGCTTACTTTGAATGGTCGTAAATGTTTCGCATTGGTGATTATTTTCATACCAATTTCAAGATTTATGTATAAAAACACTTGATTAAGTGATTTTACCTTCACTACATTTCGGAATAGGTAACTTCAGACGCGTCCAGTTATTTTGTGCGAACTGTAATGCAGACTTTTTTCTAAATAATCACGTTTCGATAAATATCACGATCATTGGACCAACACAGTTGCCATGCGAAACCAATTCCCGAATCCATTTATCTAGGCTTTACTTGCAAACGGTACTACAACCAGTACATCATCTCTTACTGCGCGTGCTAACGGTACCGTGAACATACACAAAATAGTTTTTTGATACAAAACTAGCGCTCGCGTGAGAAACAACAATTAAACTTTCGATTTTAGCGAATTGTATTGTTCTGCCAGTCGTGCTGGCTAGAGAAATTGGAATACACTGTAATTGTATTAGCCTTCGATTTCGGAGAGCTGAAGGCATGGGTCTACAATGAATTGAACTTCAGGATTAATCCATTCTTGAAGCAGCGGTAGCCTAATGGCTAGGGCATCTGACTTGCGATCATGTGGTTGCCGGTTCGAACTCCACCCATTGCACTACCAACGTGAACCCACTCGTAACACTCGCATTTATCTTAGTACGAGGGATTGAACCACAATGCTAGAACGCTTTTCTTAAAAAAAAATCTTGAATGGCACAACGACGCGAAATGTTCTTACGAAAGTCTAAAATGTCTAAACGGTTCTAATTCATGCCTAGACCACTGAACAGACTAAACAGACAGACAGACTTTTTTACTGTTAGGATCGATTGATAGGCGTGGAAAGCATTCATTATTAAACAATTTAATGTCCCACTGGTGGGCACGGGGCTCCTCTCAGTGTAAGATCTCCTTTTTGTATATGATATTGACTCAAAAAGTACTGGACCGATTTAAAAAAATATTTCACGATTTGAATACTTCATTATAACTTATTAATATAGTCTATTTTAAGAATAAAAATAAGAAAATTAGACGAGTGCCTTCAATTTAAACTCGACGGACTTGGCAGTCCAATGGTCATATCCCTAGGCTATCACTGCCAAAATATTATAATATATTACCTAATTATATTTAAAATCTCCACAAAAACATGTTTGTAACCATTCCGTCACGCCTTTTATGAATGACACTAACTTGCCACAGGTATTTTCCAACGCTGACATCATATTATATGATATGACTGTGTGAGATCCTTTTTGTATATTAAAAGTAGGTAGGTATGTTCATTTGCACAAGATTTCCAAAGTTAGTCATAATTCATGAAACCTGTTCATGATTATCGAGTTCACCTTCGTTACTTAGTCTCTACGTATTAACATACCATCACGCTTGTATTCCCTGAATGGTTAGACAGAGGTGAAGGTAAAATATATAGTTTGACTTTTTCTAGAAAACATAACATAACATACCATCACGTCTGTATTCTTCGAAAGGTTAGGCAGAGGTGTACTAATGTACACCAACATTTCACCGGTATGTTCAGGTCCCGTGTAATAGGGGGCGAGCCTGTTGCCACTAACCGGGCACAAATCTTGACTCCGAGCTGATGAAAATTTGATAGTAAAACTTAATAACACTTTGCTTGACCTGGGGATCAAACCCAGGACCTCTAGCGTGGCAGTCGCACTTAGGACCACTAGACTAATGAGGCAGTTTTTCTAGAAAATTAGCCGCAAGTTCGAAGAGTATATAACTTACTATATATTACGTTATATAACGGCCTCAATAGTCTAGTGACCCTAGATGCGACTGCTACACTTGAGTTCATGAGTTCGAGTCCCAGGTCGAGCAGTATTGTTGGGTTTCCTATGAAATTCTTAGTAGTAGTTACTTAGAGCTAAACATAAGCGAACTGTGAAAGTACATTAGCACACCTCTGTCTAACCCTTAGGGGAATACAGGCGTGATGGTATATTATTACTAATAAAAACTTCGAGCTAACTTATAAATGTTTACGTCATCCGCGAACCTTGAATCAAAAGCCTTGTACAGTCGCACATCAGGTTATACAAAACTGACAAATTTCTTCACATGATTTTAAACCTTAAAATGTTGAAGATTAAGTTCAGAATAGACTGAGAATATTTGTTATTTTGATTGACTTGATGTGCTGGCGATATATTACTGAACCAATCGACAAATAACTTCAGTGTTGCAATTATTAATACATGAATCGCAATTATAAAACATATCGATAGAGCATAATTATTGCAATATTGGTATTGCAATTTATTATCTTCTTTGGCAAACACATTCATTTATTTCTGAAGCCTTTATTTCAACATAACATAATTATCCAATAACAGTTATGTACTTTCTGAGTCAGAGAGATCTCAATTTGCTTATAAATGGCCAGCCACCTATATATGTTTTTATGGGACAGGCTCGCCCCTATTTATTTATTTATAAATACTTTATGCACCGTTGATACAAAGGCGGTCCTAATGCCATTAGGCATTTTCTGCCAGACAACGTTAGGGTGATGCAGAGAAATCTATATATTATATAATATATATATATATAATATTATAAAGCTGAAGAGTTTGTTTGTTTGTTTGTTTACTTGAACGCGCCAATCTCTAAGACCAATAGGAGCGGAGCATAAATGAAAAATGTTGCAAAAACGGGAAAAATTTTAATGCAGAAAAGCCGAGAAACCACGCGGGCTAAGCCGTGGGCGGAAAGCTAGTATAATATAACAGTAGTGCACTCGAAATATAAAGCGAAATAAGTGACCTATTATATGGGACCTAAACATACCGGTGAACTGTGGGTGTAAATTAAGCACACCTCTGCCTTACCCTCCGGGGAATACAGGCTTGATGATATGTTTATGGGGTAAGGGGAAAACAAGCAGACGGATCGCCTGATGGTAAGCGATTACCGCCGCCCATGGACACCCGCGACACCAGAGGAGGTGCAGGTGGAACAAAAGTGCGTTGCCGGTCTTTTAAAAGGCAGTACGCTTTTTTCTTAAAGGTCTTTCTCAGTATATCCTTGGAATATCGGTGTAAAATACTGATACTCAGCTGCATCGGGCTAGACTAAAAACCGACCCCAACAATATTAGGAAAAGACTAAGAGGATGATAAGCACGGGTAAGCTATATATATAAAAATCAATGCCACTTTTCGTTGTAATTTTATAACTCAAGAACGGACTTACCTATCCAAACTAAATGTTTAGGCTTTTCTCGGACTATTTAGTAGATGGTTTATGTGAAGTTCGTTTTGTAACAAATGAATTCAATAAATGGCGGATCATTTTGTTTGGGGGATGGGGATTTTGCTGTCAAATTGAAACGAACACGCGAGCAACGCCGTGGGCGGAAAGCTAGTATGGCAATAAACATGTAAAGTAAAAATGCGTACTTTTGAAAGTACGCATTTTTAAAAGCATAAGTTTTTTAAAAGCAGGCATTTTTAGTTTTGGCATCAATTTTACTTTCAATCACATTACAAATCCTAATCAAATTACAATATTGCATTCTAAATCTAAATAGGTATCAAAGAAGGAAATATATTTTATATTCATTAATTCAATTAATAAAAGACACGTATTTCATTACCGGGCAACAAACGGAGAGACAAAGTGATGTTTTAGTAATCAAGACCACTGTTTTTAGTTTTAAGTTTTTTATTTTTTAAGTAGTTTTTAATTGGCAACACTGCTCAAGAGACAAGATGTTGTATAGGCTAAAAGGACTTGTATCCAGGGCCGTAAAATAAATAAATAAATAAATTAGACAAGATGGTGGTTGAATAAAATTTCCTGTGAGAACAAGTTGACCCGGTGATTTTAATTTAAGTAAATCCCAATGATATATTCCCCAACATGGTCCTTCGAGCCGGATTTTGAGAAAATAGACTCGCAATCAGCGGCAGCAATATATATTTATGGAATATTATCGGGATAACAAGAAACAAAAAAAAGCCGGTTGATGAAGCCACGCGTATAATCTACAAACACCAAACAAACTATGGAAACAAACACAAAGTCAACGTGAACTTCGATTGATTCTTCGACGAAGAAATGATTACAATATCTACTGAGACTTGAGGATACGAATTGGGCGATTGGATACAGTGTTCATTATAAGTTAATAAAAATTACCCAGTACTCGAGTATAAATTTGGTTCACGTAAGGTATAAAAAACTTTGTTATAATTTTGGTGATTTTAAGGTCAGTACCTACTTAATTCATTATTCAATTGTTCAAACCAGAGATTTCTTCTGCAGTTAACCGTTTACATTATTAAATTCAAGCAGGAACTAGGCTATAATTATACTAGTCAGACATTGTCATTATTTAGTTTCCTTAGCTTATAATTAATTGTAAAGGTATTAAAAACAGTTGTAATAGGTAGGTAATTGTAATCCTGCATAGGCATTAACTTGTATCTAGGCAAATTCAAAAGGTTATAAACATTCAACATATTTAATTGTTATTTCCCCATTTCCAGTGGAATAAATACTAGTCTCCCAGTATGACTGAGAAGGAGGAGAGGGAGCTAATAAAAAGACGGGCAAGCTATAAAGGAAGGCTGACAGCATTTGGTAATCATCTCAATGATTTAGAGCAGTCGCTGAACCCATCACAGATAAACGAATTGCAACTACGAATGGGTAAGATAGAAAATTTATTTGCTCAATATGATGAGGTTCAATTGAAACTGGAATGTTTGGTTGATGATATCAATAGTCAATTAGTAGAGCGCACGGAGTTTGAATCCTTATATTATAAACTTCTTGCGAAAGCTCAAGATTTGCTCTTGCACAATACCAAATCAACTAAGGAACAACTATCAGAATGTGATGATTGTTCATCAAAGGTTCATAGTCGTAAGCTTGTCAAATTACCCACTATACAATTGCCAAAATTTAATGGCTCCTATGGAAATTGGTTGGAGTTCCGGGATACATTTTCTAGCTTAATACACTCCAACAATGAAATGGATGATATTAACAAATTTCACTACCTTAGGACTTCTCTGGATGGTTCAGCTGCAGTAGTAATCCAATCTATAGAATTTTCTGCCATCAATTACCCTGTTGCTTGGAAAATACTTTGTGAGCGATTCGATAATAAACGTCTACTCATACAAAATCATATCACCGCGTTATTTAATATTGATAAAGTTGGAAAGGAGTCATCCATTACATTGAAACATGTCATTGATACCATAAATAAGAATCTGCGTGCTCTTGAGTCACTAGGTGAACCAACAAAACATTGGGATACCCTATTAATTTATATAGTTACAAATAAGTTGGATTCTAAATCTTTCCGTGAATGGGAAGAATTGAAAGGTACTCTAGACAAAAATAAGTCAATTACATTATACATGTTTCTCGAATTTATGAGAAATCGAGCAGACTTGTTAGAAACTCTTGAAATGTCTCATAATAACCCAACCAATTATACTAAACCTAATAAATTTAAAAGCATGGTGTCCGTAACACCTTCACCGACTACCCAGTCTAATTGTGATAGTGGTTCATCAAAGGTGTGTCCAAAGTGTAAAGGTGAACACAGTCTTAATAATTGTTCACAATTTCTTAGTTTGAGCAATGAACAGAGGCTAGAATTACTACCACAATTTAAAATTTGTTTTAATTGTTTTCGGACAGGCCACTATGCTAATCATTGCAGGGCAAATGGATGTAAGGTGTGCAGACGAAAACACAATACGCTTGTACATGTTGCAGATGCTAAAGCTAAGTTAGCAGCAAGACCAGTGTCTTCTGCTGTTTGCAATAAATCAAGTGAGCCTACTGAGCAGACAGTTAATGGTAATGTGTCATGTTCTGCACGAGTTACGACACACATAAAAAATAAAGGACAAGTTCTATTAGCTACTTCTTTACTCAAGTTATATGACAGCAATAGCTGTGAACATCTTGGTCGCGCCATTCTTGATAGTGGTAGCACTTCATGTCTAATTACAGAAAGATTATGTAACACATTAAATTTACCAACTATTAAAGTCAATGAGTCTTTGTTGGGCATTAATAATTGCAAGTCACCTATAAGTAAAATGTGTAGCGTTGCAATAAAATCCTTAAATGAGAACTTCTCCATTAATATCAGTTGCTTCATCTTACCGTCCATTACAAACAAAGTGCCTTGTAGTCCATTGGATATAAATGATTTAAACATACCAAGTAAGTTATGTTTGGCTGATCCTTACTTCCATACCCCTTCCTCCGTGGATTTAATCATAGGTGCCGATGTGTTCTGGGATCTATTGGGAACGGAAAGGATAAACCTTGGTGTCGGAAAACCGGTACTATTTGAAACTAGATTAGGTTGGATAGTTTCAGGCCAGACATTTAATACTGACCAAGTATCGCGTTCTCACTCTTTACTGTGTAATTTTGTTGATCATAATAAAAATTGTTCAGGAAATGACTCCAGCACTACTGATGATATTCAAAATCTTTTAATGCGTTTTTGGCAACTCGAAGAAGTTGGCCATAAATCATCAGTATACTCTTCAGAAGAAAAAATGTGCGAGGAGCATTTTGTTAAAAATACAACACGGCTCACAGACGGTCGTTTTTGTGTGAGGATACCGTTAAAAGGCTCACCCAACAAGTTAGGTGACTCTCTTCAGCGAGCAAAGCATTGTCTCGTCTCTTTGGAGCGCAGGTTCAAGAGTCAACCATCATTTAAAAAACGTTATGCTGATTTTATGAAAGAGTACATTGAGCTAAACCACATGAGTTTGTGTTCACCTCAACCACAAAGCGTTTCATATTTTATACCTCATCATGGTATTATTCGGGAAAGTAGTTCAACTACTAAACTCAGGGTAGTGTTTAATGCTAGCAGTCCCACTACGTCAGGAGTATCATTCAATGAGTTGCAAATGATAGGACCAACTGTACAAGATGATTTGCTGGCCATTCTGCTCCGATTTAGGAAATATAAATATGTAATTTCAGCAGATGTGGAAAAAATGTACAGACAAATTGTTATACATCCAGATGACAGGCATCTACAGCAGATTCTTTGGCGCAATGATCCCTTGGAGCCTATGGTCACGTACCAATTACATACAGTTACATATGGTACGGCTAGTGCGCCGTTCCTCGCTACTAGGTGTTTAAAACAAATAGGACTAGATTGTGCTGATCCTAAAATTGCTACCATCATACAACACGACTTCTATGTCGATGACCTGCTCTCTGGTGGGGATACTCTCGAAGAGGTATTGGAAATACGTCATAAAGTCACTGCGGAACTAGCTTCAGCTGGAATGCCATTGCGCAAATGGAAATCTAATGATCCCCAGATTGTGGCTGATCAGAAGGATAACCCTTCACTTAATTTAAATATTGGTTTGATTGAACCTTGTAAAACGTTAGGCATTAGTTGGCACACTGATTCAGATTTTATGTTTTTCCATTAACCCCAATATTTCAGATGCATTAACGAAACGTGGAATACTTTCCACTATTTCCCAAATATTTGACCCCTTAGGGCTATTAGCCCCCTGTATTATCGTTTTGAAGACCCTAATGCAAAAACTATGGGTACTTAAATTGGGATGGGATGATCAGCTTCCCCCCGATGTAATTAAATTATGGACTAATATAGTACGTGGCCTACCACTTTTAAATAAACTACGTATTCCACGTATGGTTTTATGTGATAATTTTAGAGAAATAGATTTGCATATATTTAGTGATGCATCACAAATAGCTTATGGTGCTTGCATATATGTTCGAAGTTCAAATTATAATACTTATGCTTTGGTCCGTTTACTTACAGCCAAAGGCAGGGTGGCTCCAATCAAGCCAACCACGATACCAAGGCTCGAGCTTTGCGGGGTGTTAGTTGGTGTTCGACTTTATGAAAAAGTAATTGATTCACTTAGAACCCAAGTAAGAAGTGTCACCTTTTGGACCGATTCAATGGTAGTGTTGGGTTGGCTTAATATGGTACCAGCTAAGTTACAGCCTTTTGTGCGCAACCGGGTTGCGGAAATATTAGATAGGACAGCATCATGTTCTCTGAGGTATGTCCCAACCAATCTTAATCCAGCTGATGATATTTCACGTGGAATTGACTTAGATCGTATACAAACTTTAGACAGATGGTGGTCGGGCCCTGAATTTTTGAGGCATGATCCTTCTCAGTGGCCTATGAATCCAACAGTCAACAGTGAAAAACTACCCGAAACTCGTTCGGAGGTTTCTTTGTTTGTTGCGATGGAAGCTCAAAAACCCACTATCGATTTTCATAGATTCTCAAGTTTTTTAAGACTTAAACGCGCTGTGGCTTATGCATTAAGATTTATAAATATTTGTAAGAAACAGCCACCAATAAATAAATATCTCAGTGATGAAGAATTGAAACTTTCCTTAGATTTAATAATAAGACTATCGCAAAATGACTCTTTTCCCGAATATAAGCTTTTATTAGAGAATAAACCATTACCCAAAAAAAGTCCATTGTTAAAGTTTAACATTTTTCTAGATGACAATAATATAATGCGCGTCGGTGGGCGTCTAGAGAATTCCCATTATTGCTATGATAAAAAACATCCGGTACTATTGCAGTCGACTCATATTGTCACTAAATTAATATTTAATTTCATGCATAAGAAACTCATGCATGCAGGGCCTCAGCTCCTGCTGGCGACTATTAAAGATAATTACTGGCCTATAGGTGGTCAATACTTGGCAAAATCAACTTACCGTAAGTGTGTAACATGTTGTCGCATGAAGGGGCAAGTAATTTCTCCTATCATGGGTAATTTGCCTGAGGCGCGTCTGACGCCCGGGGGTTATCCTTTCGAGACTGTTGGAGTCGACTATGCTGGACCTATCTTGTCAGCTAGTCGACAAGGTCGTGGTTGTCGTCTCATGAAAGTGTATATTGTCCTTTTTGTATGCTTTACTACAAAGGCTGTGCACATTGAGTTGGTGGGTGATTTGACAAGCAATAATTTTTTATCGGCCCTTCGTAGATTCATGTCACGAAGAGGGAAACCCAAACATATATACTCAGATAATGGGACCTCATTTGTTGGAGCTTATAATGATATCGGAAAATTTATCAAAGACAATAGTAGTTCGTTATCTAGTGATCTGGCGAATGATCATATTAATTTTCATTTTATACCTCCTTTTGCTCCTCACTTCGGAGGTCTCTGGGAGGCTGGTATAAAGTCTACGAAGTATCACTTAAAGCGGGTACTGGGAAACTGTAATCTTACCTTTGAAGAGCTGAACACTGTATTAGTTCAAATAGAGGCCCTACTCAATTCACGTCCAATTACACCACTTTCATCGGATCCCAACGACTTGCTGCCGTTAACGCCGGGCCATTTTCTCATTGGACGGCCGCTTGCATCGCTACCTTCAACTAATTATGTGGATTCTTCGAAGACTTACTTAACAAGGTACCAGAGAATAGAGAAACTTCGTCAACATTTTTGGTCTCGGTGGAGTAAAGAATACGTTTCGGAGTTACAGCAGCGAGTTAAATGGAGGACTCACACCAAGCCCCTAAAAACAGATGCTCTCGTGCTCATTAAAGAAGATAATCTTCCTCCTTTAAAATGGCGATTGGGTCGAGTTGTGGCTGTCCATCCCGGACAAGATGGTATTAACCGAGTAGCCGATATCAGGACAGCGAGTGGAGTAACGCGCCGAGCTCTCAGCAAGATTTGTCCCTTGCCTCAAACAGAGGAGTCTGGTTGAGAGGTTCTCTCAACGCCCGGGGGGATGTTTTTAGTTTTAAGTTTTTTATTTTTTAAGTAGTTTTTAATTGGCAACACTGCTCAAGAGACAAGATGTTGTATAGGCTAAAAGGACTTGTATCCAGGGCCGTAAAATAAATAAATAAATAAATTAGACAAGATGGTGGTTGAATAAAATTTCCTGTGAGAACAAGTTGACCCGGTGATTTTAATTTAAGTAAATCCCAATGATATATTCCCCAACAACCACGTTTTGCCCACTGTCGCGTCAGATTGCAAAACGTGAGTTACAAAAGCCAATAATGCAACTATTCTAATAAATGTGGTTAGGATGACTAATTATGTATTAGAGGTGAAGTGATCGGTGCAGCTAATGTACATACATATATACCATCGCCGCTATGTTTAGGTCCCATGTAATAGGGGGCGAGCCTATTGCCATTAACCAGGCAAACCAATCAAACTCCGAGCTACTACTGAGAATTTCATAGAAAAACCCAATAACACTTTGCTCGACCTGGGGATCGAACCCAGTACCTCAAGCGTAGCAGTCGCGATTAGGACCACTAGACTAATGAGGCAGACAACTAATGTTTCTAAGCAGATTCAGAAATATAAAAATAGTTTTTTTTAAGTAGTCCGAACTTATCGCGCAGTGTAATAAGTTCGGACTACTTAAAAAAAACTATTTTATTCTTTCAACCTCTCATTATGGTCTTTTTATTCAGCCTCCTTTTATAGATACGTGATCAGACCTCCTTGTGGCGGTTCCTATATGTGTTACTTTAGAACCTGATCGAAAAGAAATGTTCATATAAATACCGAACAATAAATAAACACAACAATATAACCTATCAAGAACAAATAGAAAGTCAGTTCACAACACGATCTGATGCCATCGCGGACATTCGGATTCTAGTTTTAGATACCTAAATGAATTAAGAGGACCCGTTACTGTTAAGCCGGGTCTATCAAAGGAAAGTTGTCAACTTTTGTGTTGTAAACATGTGTGACAAATGTTTCTATTAAGTCCACTAGAGAAAAATTGGCAACTTGTGTGTTAATAACTCAAAAGTTGCTTTCGATGGTGATAGAGACCCGGTTATCAGACCACCTATAACGGGACTGTAAAATTCGGATAAAATTCTTCTGGTGAGTTTGCACTTAGTCAAGTGATTAGTTTCTTGTCTAATTGCAGGTTCGATTCTCGTAGTGGTCCTTCTTTGGTCTTATGGTACGCGGCTACTGTGCTCAAATAACCTAATTTGATTCCCAGATCGAATGTTATTAGTCAATCTCAGTAGAAGCCCAGAATTTGATTTGCGATCAGTAACTAGAAAAAGACTGGTCCCTGCTTTAAATGGCATCCCATTTTTTAAACACCGAGAAATTTTATTAGTTGGGTACACCTCTGCCTAACTATTCGGAAATATAGGTGGGAGTATTATGTTATGCATGTGTAAATTGTTTTTGTAAATATTCATTCACATAGTAGGATACACCTTTAAGTTGCAAATCATTTTTGCAAATGATTAAGCAAACAAATATATAGTTAGAGCTACTATTCTAGTGAATTTGATATTATAGATGCCGAAGACCGGTTTTATAATGAACGGAATTCCGATCAGCCAGCGCTATTCGTTCTACATACGGACGTAAAAGAAGGCCATGCAAAAATATGATTCGCAACGCCTTACCGAACTAACTGCTGTTTTCGTTAACTGTATAATATGTATGGTACATCCAATGTTTTATTCATAAAGCAAAACGATTACTGCATCTGATCTAAACTTATAATAAAAAGAGGAAACATTTTTGTTTTTGTATGTATGTTTGTAATGCTTTCACACAAAAACTACTGGACCGTTTTCAAAAATTCTTTCACCATTAGAAAGCTGCATATTTACTGAGTGACATAGCCTATAAAAAAATGCAATAATATAACCCAGGCTGTGAAAACGCAGGAGAAGCTGCGGGCGGAAAGATAGTAGTTAATAAACTTCGTACTTATAGAAAAAAATGCTAGAACGTTTTTATCTGCAAGTTTGGACAACAGACGCTTTGATTATATGAGAGATTGAGAATATAATGTTTCAATAAACCCAAGAGACCCAGGTAGTTTATTACAACTTAAATAATTCTCAATTATCTCGGACTTTTCATAATTACCCGTTAATGAATGCCCATATTTGAAATAGGAAATTTTGAATACTTCAAAAGGGCATAACAGATGACACGTCTCGCTTCTAATTTCAAAGCTAAAATTGAAAGTGCAACACTCAACAGTGTACTAGCAAATATGAGTACATTACTAGCAACATCAAAGGAGCACTCACGAACCTGACAGCATGCGTAATGATATTTAGAAACACCGCCAGACAGTTTGAATGCTAATACATGCTATAAATGAATGCATAGCATTGCATCCGATAATGCTGTATGCATTCATAATTTGGAGCATGTCTGATAATGATAGCTCTGTTACTAAATGTTGTTGTTGAAAATCAGCGCCAGGCAAATTTGTCTGGCATATGCTGAACCAGATCCTTTTCGGCGCAAATATGGGCATAGAACTTAATGTTAGTTTTATTTTTCTGATAGCTTATTCTTCGTATGAATTTACTTGTCTATACTGTGGCTGAATAAACTGTTTCTTTCTGTTTCTGTCATTTTTCTTTTTTTGTGGATAATCTTCATGGATCCATCTGGGAAGGCGGGTATGTTGAACTTGCACTGATTAAAAAGAAAATTCAACCAAAAAACTAAGCCCCTACCTGCCTTCTGATAGCTAGCTATTTATCTATTGCAAATCCTATCCAAATCGAATTTCATAGATTTGAACAGTGATTTCGTCTAAATAGTTCAAATACTGTATTCGGAGACAATCGGGAAATATCGGATTTAAAATTGAAAATAGAATTGTCAATAAACAACGATTGGTTCCGCAGATTTGAATGACTCTTGCGCACAAAGAACGACTGTTTGATTGTTCATCGGGCATAAATGCAAAACCTGTGTATAAAGGACAGAAATACTATTTTTTATTGACATTTCCTGCAGTTAAGCAAGTTAAATTTTAATCAATTTCACAGACTTCGTGACTTATTCACAAAACTTTTGTAAATTGCTCCTTAAAAACATAATTAAGTTGTAAATAAATTATACTGTCTGCTTTTTTATACAAGTTGAAGGCATGGATACCCTGTATCATCCTGAATAGTTAGGTAAAGGTGTACTATTGTACATATACACCCACAGTTCGCCGGTATATTTAGTGTCATGTAATTAACAAGGGGCTAGCCTATTGCTTTAAACCATACTCCGAGCTACTACTGAGAATTTCATAGAAACACGCAGTAACACTTTGCTCGACTTGGAAATATATAACCCAGGACCTCAAGCGTACTGCCGGGTCTGCGGAGGAATGTCACAACGCTCCCGTATTCCCGGCACTAAAGTGGTGACGCGAAACGCCGAGGTTGGTTTTAGTCGGTAGATCGCTCTTTTCAGAGCGGAGTCCGACACACCCAATCGCTCTCCCAGGGGCGGCGGGTAGTGCATAAAGCATATCCAACCTCGACAAAAAAAAGGACCTCTAGCGTAGCAGTCGCGCTTAGGACCACTATAGTAATGAGGCTGATATTCAATGGTAAAATCCCACTTACTCCCCACTCTCCAAATTATATCACGCCTGTATTCCCCGAAGGATTAGGCAGAGGAAGATTTCTACACCCACGGGGGCGAGCTTATTGCTATTCACAGGGCACATAATATCCAAACACCAAGCTGGTACTCAAAATTCCATAGACAAACCCAATAAAACTTCTCCCAAGACCTCTAGCATAGCAGTTGCGCTTAGGACCACTAGACTAATGAGACCATTCGTTTTGTGTATCTTTCTCATTTCTGGTCTGGTAACACGATTCATCCCCGATCGGGACGTCTCATGTCTTGATTATACATTAAGCTCATTAGTCCGTACTTAATTCTTTATTATCTTTTTTTTTTCTAGCCCATTTCGTTCCATTGCTAGGCAGAGGTCTCCCTTCCCTCTTTCCAAACCGATCCATGGTTTTAGCGACCCATTCTTTATTAAAACAAAAATAATCTGTAAGCTGTTTTTCTTTATAATCAAAATTAAAGTTAATATCTGTTTTATTTTTCATTTGTAGCCTTTGTAGTTGTCCCAATTTGAAAAGCAAAGTCCTGATTATTTTAACCTCCCCGGACTCGGCAATACTTGTAGGTATTGAATTTGGCGAGCTTATATTACACGATCAACCGTAAAGGACTTTGTTGACACACATATCCTTAAAATGGCGGACTTTATAGCTAAACAAGTGCGCTGTAAGCTTTCTCGGCCGCTCCTGCAAGGTTATTGTATCGTTGTGGAAGTGGTGAGTAACCGATGATGTCAGTGTCCTATGACTCAGTCGGAGGCTGCGCCAACCGGACCTGAATCACAATGAGGCTTTATTCGGACGGTGAGGAAACCTGCGTGGTGGACAGACTGATTTATAAATAAATAAATAGCAGTAATGTCCTTTATACTCTGGGCCCATTAGTACATCTCTGACTAACCATTTAGGAATCGACAGTTCATTTTGTAAGTTCACAGTCGAGATTCAACAGTCTACCTCGAACAAGAAGTGAATAAACCGGAAGAAATACCGGAACAGTGTTTTATTTGTATACAGTCCACATCAGTGCATGGTCCATATATACGCCATAATATCGTGAATCTTAATTTGAAATGGTTTTTCATAGTATTTTTTCAATAAAGAGTAAATAACAATATAAAAATATGCTTCTTAATCTTTAAGTTTACGGATCCCAGCTTCTTTGATACGAAATCATTAATTATTACAATATTATTATATGTAAGAAAGAAAGCAATTAAATAATTTTATTTCCTGCAAAACAAGATGAGAGTAACCAATATACAAAAAGAACCTATGCATAGATTACGGTTATAACTCTAAAATTGATAATGTTCTTCTCTCAGATCAAATAAAAAGTTAAGATGGAACTTTGCGAACAAAGAAGTGAGGCCGGCAAAAACAATTACACGCATACACGTATAGGTACCGAAACTACGCCTTATCTTGTCAGCAGAGTTTAGTCGTCGTCGTTACACGTCTATCAAAACGTCATTAACGTATCACGTGCGTGTGTGTGTGTAATTGTGTTTGTACACGGCAAGGCGTAGTTTTAACCGGCCTCACTTCTTTGTTCGCAAAGTTCCATATTAACTTTTTATTTGATCTGAGGTTCTTCTAAAGTCTTTTTCTTATACAATTTTTGTTTTATGCCCATTTAAGCAGCTGTCCCGTTTTGGACGTCCTGAATACCAACAAAAATCATAATAAAAAAAGAAACAGATGTTCAACGGGCAAATCTCATATTTTTACCATTTCTAATGCTCGCCATTTGCCATAGACAAAAAATTGAACTTCCTTCCGCTGGTATCAGCTGTTCACTGTTCGTGTTCACTGTTATGATAAAAAAGTGCATCACCGGGGAATTGAACCCTGATCCCTCTTGTAGCGTACCACGTGTTTTTGATATAATATAAAGAACAGACTGTTATGTTCTTATTAGCTTTGTGGGTGGTAAAATGTTACTTCCATTTAGATTTTCTTCCGGTATTTTTTTTATTATAATTTTTCAGCCATAATTGTCCCACTGCAGGGCAAAGGCCTTTCGTTGCATATCGGATGACCAGCTTAGTTATTTATTACTCCCTATGATGACAAACTAATAATTTATTTAGTATTTAATATATTTAATTGTTTATTTCTATAAATATTTATTTACAGATTTATATCTGTAAATCAATATTAATAGAAATAAACGTTTAAAGGATATTTCCAAAATGGTATTGTAGCAAGCGCCATTTTAGCGGCGCCAAAACCGCAAGCATCTCAGCTTGAGTGTGTAACGGAAGTTGCTAGAGGAGGCCGAATGAGGAATAGAGTGCTTTTATCTTTATTCGCTCCTCAAATGAAATTTAAGATGAGAGGATAACAGCCATTTTTATATTTTTTTATTGTAATAAAACCTTCCAAGTCTTCCTGTTTGTGATTTCATCTTGAAACCACAAACAGGAAGACTTGGAAGGTTTTTTGGACCTTTGCCTAGCAATGAAAGTTTAAAAAACTAAGATGAAAAACACGCATACGGAGCGCTTGATCGTAAGCGACAACACTTAAACTTTGTCATATTGAGACCTCAATTCTTTGCCCACTTAGTTTACTAAATACGACAAACAAATTGACTAAATTATCCTTCAAACCGTAACACATTATCTTAGCAATATTTTGCTATACGGAGGAACTTAAAAGCCGATTTCTACAACGTCAAAATTCAACCCGTCCCGCGTCGGGATTCCGTGCGTTTACACGTTCTCTTATAAACCTACGCGGTACTAGCGACACTTAAGATTAATGCTGGTACTTAACGTTAACTCTTTGGTTTAACCGCTGACTGCAAAACCAAAGCGGTAAAAATGTGTGGTATATATAATAATAATGACGAGAACCTTGTGAAAGCCGAAAAAGAGAAAGAAATAAAGTATCTCAATTTGTCAGATGTGGAAGCTGGATTCAGTGATCATTGTACTGGTCGTTGTGCCAACCAATGGTCCAATAGGCAAGAGCCCTGATTAGCATCTAACGCGCTCTCGTTGTGGTTTGATCAAGGGCTTGATATAGAAAGCAGTACTATTGGACACGGCCCGTATTGTTAGGTTTCTTTCCCTGGGACCCTGATCGCCGGTAGCTTGGATCCTGTTCCCGATGCTGTGTTACTACATATTTCTTATATATTTTTTTAATGTGTTTATTTTCCCTTTGTAACACAATAACTTCATCCATATATTATTTCTCATTTTCATATATGTTCTTAAAAAAGGGCAGGTTCCGAGCACCCTAAACCGACGGTCATGCATGAAGAGATTAATGAATAAAAATTAAAATATTCAATAAAATTCCTAATAATTTCAAATCAATGACATTTTCTAAATTTAAAAAAGAATTAACGCGGTGGCTTGCGGATTTTTTTTTATAGCATTAATGATTTCTTTGAATTTAAATTATAAATTGACATTATATTGTTAGATTGTGCTTTTGAAAAATAATAATGTTCTTAGCTTCATAAAAATATTTGTACACTCGTAAGAGCAAAACATAGTGGGCCACAATTAATTTATAACACCTTTAATGTACCTGTGTTTGTTGTCAAATAAATATTATTCTTATTCTTAATGTTGATGAAGCGAAAGTAGTGTGCCAGGATCGTAGCAAGTGGAAATCTATAGTCTCTGCCTACCCCCATGGGAGACAGGCGTGACAATATGTATGTATGTATGTATATATTATTTTAAAGTTCTCTAATACTTTGTAGAAGGCTCTTACGGAAACAAAAATTTTGGAAATTGGTAAGACAGGACCACATCTGTCGAGTCAGGTAGCATATTATAACATAAAATAAAGTAGGTATTTAGTTTATTAGCCTTATTAGAATGTAATAAATATTACATCACAAAGAACAACGCAAAAAAAACAAGGAACTTTAATTTACTGTACTTATAGTAATTGTGACAATCAATGATTAATACGGGATTTTATTATGATAATGACTATATTGTGTTCCTATTTTACTAGTCTGAGATTGTGTTAAACAATAGATGCATTTAACTACATAGATAAAGTAATTGATTAGTTTATTGCAACATGGAAGTCAGTTAATAGCTGTAAACATTAACTTTTAATACTATTTAATTTGATTGACAATTAGGTAGGTAGGTACCTAATTTTTTTATTATACGTCTTTTGGACATGAACGGAACCTTTGATCGTGTTTTGAAAATATTTTTAGTGGTTAATAGGTGATCATCATTAGTCCCAATTACTTTGGTTCGGCGGAGCATATTCTTTTCTTTCATTCACCGCTGTCAACCGTTCATTCACTTCGTCATTCACATTCGTAATTTTAGTAGTAGTAGTGTCTCGCTATGATGTCCATGTGCAGCATGAGTGGGACGGCACGACCAGGGAAGTACTACCCTCCCATAGAATATCTCTTTCGGACGGCGAGTGTGGAGCGCCGGAGGCCCAATTCCTCCCTCAGTCTCCTTCCTTCTTCTTTTCTCTTTCCCCACCCTTTTATTTAACAGGGTCAGCAACACGCGCGCGATATCCCTGGTGTTGCAAGCGTCAATAAACTACGGTAACCGCTTACCATCAAGCGAGCCGTATGCTTGTTCGCCATATTATTTATTTATTTTATTTTATTTATTTTATTTATTTAATACTTTATGCACACAGAGTACAGACGCGGACTTAATGCCTTAGGCATTCTCTAACAGTCGACCTTAAGGTGATGCAGAGACAGAAATTGGTAGGTGCACTTATAGTGAGATTAAAGACGAAAAATAATGTAACTAAATATACAAGAAGAAAAATCTAATGACTATAAATATATGTATTAGTAGTATAAAAAAACACTCCCTTAACCGTCCCAGCATTTCTATGTCTCCCATTCTCTACTCTTTTAGTCAGACGAGTGCTGCCAGCTGACGACAACTACACCGTTAAGATCTCATCCCATTACAGTAGGTCCATACGCGTCATTATTAGACAAAAACACCACAGCTGCCTTGCGCACGCGCCTCAAGGTGCACTCACTGACATTTGAACAAAGAATCCACTTGATCCCGCAGCTGTTCTGAATCCAAAAAGGGTAAGCGCACTTCAATTGGTTATAGAAATGTCAAAAAAAATACCGTTTTTAAGGTAAACTTAAATGTCAATGTCTCATTTATAAAAAGAATTGACAAATACATAAAAGTACTGAGTAAGAACTAATTTTATTTACTGACGGATGACCATAGTAGTTGACATGAGCTATAAATTCCTATCAATTTATAGTTAAAAAAACAAGCACACACACACATAGTCAGCTATTAAATTATTTATCTTAGTATTAAATCAGCAGAGCCGCATTTAGACGTTCTTCTCGTTGTAAAATCAATCATAACATCTGCCCTAAAGAAGACGGTATTAAAGTAATGTATTAAAACACAGCATTGATTATCCGAGTATACCTCGAATGGGAATAATCTTATCCCAAAACATCCAATACTATAGCCAATTTAGGAATAAAAATATAAATTATTGTCAAGTTTCTTACATTTCTAATTTCTATTGTTCCGGTCTCCGGAGGCCAGTACAGACGTTTCTGAATTAAGGTATATTCATTACACATAAATATTTGTCATTTAGTTATTTGATAGTAAACTTATTTTTATTTAAGGCCAGACGGAACGTTTTCAGTAAATGTCTGACAAAACAATTATGATGCTTCCCACTGTTGACGATCAGGATTTTAACATAGGCTAACTTTTTTTTTCTTAAAGATTTTTTCGGCCTGCGGAAACAGCAAGGGACGGTCGAAGTACCGACTAGAATTGCACTTACCTTCTCTTACCATGTGATGGGGCGTTGGATCAGAATATTTCCAGATCAAGCGTCAATAATTTCGCATCCAACAATTTTTTATTACAGAAATTTTCTTTCGGCGGGACTAATCCGGCCCTGTTGAACTATAATTAAACTGTCCAGCTTGATGTCCAACGCCATTTGAAGGACAAACGAAGTAATTGTATGCTAATGTAATTAGCTGCATCGAATATCAATACTTCGGCACATCTACAATCAAAATATTTCAATGCTTTTATAGGCAGCGGAATATTTTATTCATAATGAGACGTTGGGAAAATCTTACACAGTTTTCATTTTCCTTAAACAAAAATAATTAAAGTAAGTGTTGAATTATAATTGTAATGTACAGTACGGTCAAAAATAATCAACCAGCTGACCTTAAACTTGTTACAGCCATATTTCGTGAGATATTAAAACAAAAATCTTCGATTAAAAGTAAAAACTTTTAGGGAAACCCTATCCTAATAAAAACGTACCTACAACAAAAAAGAAATAGAATTATCCAATCTCGTTCAGTCGTTTGGAAGTTATGCTCGAATATAACAAAATTGTGGCGATTTATATTTATTTATACAGAAGATAATAGATAGCCTAGTGATATAACCATTGGAGTTCAAGATTCGAATGCGTTCGTGTCTCTGTGCGTGCCTTGGATTTTTCGTAATCATATGCGTATTAATAATTAATCTAAAAATTGAAAGCAGCTGAAAGAAGTGAAGGAATACGTGGTGAGGAAACCTGCATGCCTGACAGATTTTCACGACATCGACGGCGTGTGAAGTCTGCCAACCCGCAGTAGGCTAGCGTGGTGGACTATAGCCTAACTTGGCAGTCCAATGGTCATATCACTAGGCTATCACTTACTCTCTTTGATTTAAATGACATGAAATGATGAAATGGTATTTTATTTCTGTAAATGATCCTTCAAAGGCACTTTTACAAATCAATGTTTTACTTTTTTTTGGCTAGATGGCGCCGGCTTTTCCTATCTGACGACCTCTGAGAAGAAAAGCCGAAACAAAATCAGAGAATCATGGTCTTTTTAAAACTTTGTAACTTATAAATTACCTATGCGGTCGGTTAGAACGGCTAAGATCGCACAGTTGTTTTAACTGTAATATAATATTATGTAAATATTTTATAAGCGTGAAAATAATGTTAAACCATAAATAATTTCAATGGCAGCGTTTTATTAGCTCCTAAAAACCATTAGACGTGCCACAAACCGCGAACTTGACAATGTTATCGTATTCCAATATCGAATATAATATGATCTAATTTACGTTTCAAGGTATGTAACTGGATCTAGACAGAAATTGAGGTTGTCTTCGTCAGTTTTTTGCTGGACTTGGGAATATTAATTATATTTATTTCGTTAAATAGACACTTTTACTAAGTTATTTTAGTGAAAGAAAAATTCGACAGCGGGTAGGATTCGAACCTGCCTATTCTGGTTAGGTACACGAGACGCCTAAGCAGTAAAATAACTTTATAATATTAGCATGGAAAATGCCTAAAGAAGACACTTTACAATTCAATGTTTTACATTTTTTTAACTAGATGGCGCCAGAATTTCCTAGTTCCTCAACATAATAAAATTAGTAATTTTTGATTTTTTTTATTAAAAAAAGCTTACTAGCAATGTGGGCTAAGACGATGGCAATGCTATCCAGCAAGTCAGAATTTTAAAGAAAATGTAGCTCATTGTTATTATGACATACCATTACGCCTATATTCTCGGAAGTGTTAGGCAGAGAAGTACTAATGTACACGCACCGGTATGTTTCGGTCCCATGTAATCGGGGGCGAGCTTTTTGCCATTTACCAAGCCCATATTAAAACCCCGAGCTGCTACTGAGAATTTCATAGAAAAACTCAATAACACTTTGCCCGACCTAACAATCGAACTTAAGACCTCTAGCTTAGCAGTCACGCTGAGGACCACTAGACTATTGAGGCAGTATTTGTTATGATTGTGTTTTATTATAAATCTGTTTGTCTATCATCTTTACTAGATAAATAGGCCTAAACCGCTGACGATAAAATTTGTCAAGAAAGTATATTTATGATCGATAAACTCTGAAAAGATTTTAATAATTCTTTCAGCATTAGAAAGCTACATTATTCCCGATTACTGAACTGCGTCATTAGTCTAGTGGTCCTAAGCGCGACTGCTACGCTAGAGGTCCTGGGTTCGGTCCCCAGGTAGAGCAAAGTGTTATTGGATTTTTCCATGAAATTCCCATTAGCAGCTCGGAGTCTGAATTTGCGCCCGGTATTTGTGCCCGGTTAATGGCAATAGGCTCGCCCCCTATTACATGGGACTTAAACATACCGGCGAAATGTGGGTGTACATTAGTACACCTCTGCCTAACCCTTCGGGGAATACAGGCGTGATGGTATGTTATGTTTATGTTATTATTCCCGATTAACATAAGCTATTTACTATCGCGTGGGATCCTATGCGGGCGAAGCCGCGAGAACCTCTAGTTTATTGTAATTATAAAGATATTACTTATAACAGTACTGGGGGCCAACCACAAGCTCTTATAGCAGTACTATTATAATCTTACTTCAACGTTTCGTACCATGACGTCTTAAAAACAAGCTTATTATAATGTTGAAGCATTACTATTTTCTTAGCGGTTTTGGTGACGTCACCTCTAAAAGTTCATTCAATTCGTACCACGACGTGACTTTTGACACTTAGCAGTATTGTTTTTACGTCAAATTTTACGATCTTAAAAAAGTTCCTCGAACTCGACCGAAGTATTATTGTTTTGCAAATTTATATAAAAAAACGCCTTTTCGTGTGTTAAAAAGTAAGTAAAAAGTATTTATTAAAGTAAACTTGCCGAACAAATCGCGTGTTTAGTGATTTTTGTTAATGTTTAAACTAGTTTCTTGTTTGATTCCAGATGGCATACGCTTACGAATTATTTGAGTTTATGGAAGCTATAACACAGAAAGCAACACCACAAGAAAGCAGGTTCCTATGCAGTTACGTGAGGAATGCGACCCCTTCATTTTATTAGATGAAGTGAGACAAGACAGACTCACCAAAGATCTAGCACATAACCGTGCGAAGAGTTGAGGCCACTGATGAAGAATCCTACAAAATCTACAGACTTGTCTGTTGCGACGAGCGCCTTATGAGCGCCATCGCCTTGCGAGTTTAATATTTCTGAAAGCCGTTTACTTTCTGCGTGCATATTGTTTTGCTTGCAGAGAGCGGTTGTAGGCAGTAGCTATCGATCTATTTGAATTTATAAATTCCCATAGCATCTCTAGCTGCCGCCAGGAGACTCGATTAACTCGTCGGCTGTAAAATTAATAACAAAGCACTACTTAATCACTGACTCTGGCTTATGTTACGGAATATCTATGTCAAACCAATACAAAGAATAATGCCTATTTTAAAAACTTATGCACTAATTAAATGTTATTTAAAACTTGATTCCATATCGTTTTTGTATCACAGAACTTCACAGAAGTGTTCTGTGAAGTTCTGTGTAGTCTTTGTAGAACACTATTACTTACTACTAGTAAGCGGAGTGTGTTATATTGTGTTGCCCGTGAGATCATAGAAAATTAAGATAAAATAAACTCAACCACTTAGAACCACTTGTAAAACAATAAATTTCTCTACGCCAACATAAATGGAGTTTCAAATTTCGTGCGCGCACAGCTGATAAGAACACACCTTGGTCCGATTCATAAACATGTAGTTACAATCCAAACCGAGCTGCAGCTTTTTTTAAATTTTTTCAATAGATTTTTTTCTTTTTCATAGCAAAACCTTTTTAATAAATATGTTAATTTCTTTGAAATAACTAATAAAACATTTTTGTAGTGCATAGTAATTTTTTATTAGTATTTTGCTTCAAGCAATCGTATTCCGTAGCAGTGATTCGGACCAGCGGCGCGTGAAAGAGATAGCGTTATATCAGTTCATATAGCGTTGTCCCTTTTCTATTATAGCAGGGAATAGACAAATAGTTCATTCTTTCCCAGCACTAAGCAGCTATGCTATTCTGTAAAGATTTCACAATCGAATTCACGTGAATCGACAGTGAAAACTCTATTTGGTATTCTGTAACAAATGTGAAATCTACTCTAGCGCTACTAAATGAGAACGTAAGTGATGCGAACTAATTTCAAGTGAGAACATGATAATTTGACATTAGTTGGTATTCTATAACTAAGATTTCGATACTCACTTCGCAAGTCACTTCGATTCTTTATGTCACATCAAAAGTTAGTATTTTGCGTGTGATATCTCAGGTGAAAAGTTTTAGAAATTCTATTTCTTTGATTTTAACGATTTTAAAGAATGTTAAGTACGAAGGTTAATATGATTAATATTATTCCCATTTTTACCAAATTTCCGGTAAAATAACGTTTATTTTTTCAGTTGACACAATCGTTTCTTTTGTTGTACTTTATTGAGCGAAGCCTGCGAATAGGCTTTGAAAAGCAGCCTGCGATGATAAGCCCAACTAATATTTTTATCACTTTTGAGTCGTCGGACTACGAGTAATTTACGGCATGCTTCACAACGACATGTGCAATTGAGCAGGGTTGCCTGTACCGATGATGATGATGATAGGTCTTCCATACACGATGGACGTCATAGAACCTCAAACGGATGATATTACAGAAAGACTAACCTACGTAATTGACTATCAAAATAGGTTGTAAGTAAATATTTAAGGATATTGCAAAATAAATTGATCTGTGTGCTTGGTATTATCTACTAGACCTCATAACATAATGTATAGGCCATTGAATACTTGGAACTTTATTAGTTGGGAAAAAAATAAAAAACATTTAAGTGTATTTAATTTTGTTTTATTACTTTCGGGTTTTGCCTTTAGTCCCTCTTCAGTCTTCCAGAACTTGATTCGTGAGTACAGTTAGGACTCTTGCATCCCATTCTAAGTTTAGTTCACCCTCTTGGAAAATGCAGGTAGATATGTAGAGTGACTAACGAAAATAGAGGGACTGCTAGTTGGTGTGTTCCTGTAAAATAGTTTTTATTATTGTAACTGCAGCCTCACATGTTCAGTTGTTCATAATTAGTTGCAAAACCACCATTTTCTAATTCATAATAATCACAATTTTCCCTATTTTAAACAATTCGGGAAATTCTTTAATAATTATATCATTATTCCTACCAGAGCAGCTCATGTTACAGGTTTTTACTACACATTTGTTTAAATACTAGGTAATTTCAAGGCATCGTAGTAAATACAAAGACACTAAAATAGGGAGCTTGCATTAGGACCTACCTTAATCAACTTCTTTCTTTGAATTTTATGTGCCTCCAATGCATTCAAATATCTTGTAATATTATACCACAACATAGAAGCAGCTACCTTGGCTCTTTGATTGATAGAAAACTTTCTGCCAATGGAGTTTATCTTTCAAACACTGCAACAAAGTCTTGACTTGAGCCCCTGAAGGTGAGAAACATGTTCGAGGGATCTGAAATAAAGCAATTCATTAATTATTATATTTCCACGCAAAAGGTAGTTGGCGATACATATGTTCATCAGAAATACTTACTTTATGTTGATTGAAATTATTTAAGTTGTTCACTGGTGAAACACAAAGAACCAAACAAACTACGCCCCACAAAACTTTGTTTTCGTAGATACATTACGTAAGTTCCCATGAGTAGAGTTTGTTTATTTAATTTATAAAGTCAAACTTTTTAAATGTCACCTGAGGAATGACGCCAAGGCATTTAGTTTTCTTCCACACACAAATTATGTTAAATATATAACTTAATAACAAAGTAAACTAGGAAACTTAATGATTTAGATAAAGAGTGTTCAAAAAACTGTAAAAGTATTTTTTTTCTTATCATATTGTTGAAAAAAAAGCAATCGTAAATGTTAACCGATAACTGAAATCATGGGAGGACGGCACTAGTGTTATCGGTAGATCTCACTTGAGTTTTCGATACTTATTTCACTTCACGCGACCTTGACATGTGTTACAGAATACCAAAACGTTTTCATCTAAAGTGACCATCGAAGTGAGAGTGAATTCGAGATGAGATTCGAGTTCGAAATCTGTTATTTACAGAATCGCACTACAGGAATAAAACATTGTTGAACAATGAAGGTCATGGTACGAATATGAGTAATGTTATTATAAGCTTGAAACAAAACGTTCTCGAAATAAGATTGTTTCTTAAAAGATTGTGGTCGGCCTCCTGATGAGTGAAACATCATAATATATGACGCATAGCCGTAGATCATGTTATTTTTACAGAATACGTAACGCTCTGGTAAACGTGACGAAAATAAAATTAATGGCAACCCAAAATTACCTCATCATTATGAAGCTATTCGTTATTATAATGTACGGTTAGGTATAATCTATGAAAAAAAAAATACAAACTTAGTAAATAGTCGGCAGTAGAAGCTTAATATATCATGCAAATGACACATTAACAGTAATGCAGTTAAAAAAAAAATACTTGACTTGTTTGAATTTGGAAGATTTATTTATTTATTATGGCATATCAACAATAATAACATAAACATTGGTAAGTAACAAATAGTGGGATATGGACATAAATGTTAAAATCAATAAAAGATATGCACAGCATTTACAATATTTAAAGTTGAGTAGAAAAACTAATATTAAAATTATCAGTATTTATCTGCAATTAATAAGCTTAATTGAAAATAAAAGCAGTTCGTTCTTCTTTTAAATTTTGAATAAGGCGATTTATATGAATTTAAAATAAAGAATGATATTTAAAAAAGTGATGACACCTTTTATAGCAGCTTTAATTCACTATCCACTTAAAAACAGATAATATAATTGTACTTATACTTGAATTATTATATTAACACTAGCGTCGGACTTGCAATCATGTGGTTGCCGGTTCAAAACCCAGCCATTGCACTACCAACTTGAACCCACTCGTAACACAATAATTTAGCTTAGCACGAGGGGTTAACAAGAATACTAGTAGGTAATGTGCGAACCACATTGAAAGCTATTAAAAAAAAAAAGTATTAGATAAATACTTAAATTGAGAAGAAGACGATGATGTTTATCTTAAAAACGTAACTGTGATAAAAATGTCGCGAAGATAACTGCACTTTACAGTTAGGTTTTCTAAAACGATTTAAAGAACACTCACTATGGGAAATAAAACCGTTACTTCAGTTACATTATAATATTTTTTATTTATATTATGTTCCAGAGATTCTTAGCACCCTCTACGACATAACTAACGTCGTTGGGCGTACTTGGATGAGAGTGGCACGGGACCGTGGTGGATGGCACAAACTTGGGGAGGACTATACCCAGCAGTGGGTGAAGTGAGGCTGTGGATGATGAAGATGATGATTGTAGGTTTCTTATTTGTATATTACAATTATTTCACAGGCTCACCAATACACCAAGCACTAGCCTCCTCTATGTCTCCCATAATCTCTCACGACATAATGTTTATATCAGGCAATGGTCACACTGCCATTATGCCAACTGACAGCTGTTAAGTCAAGCTGTCGGCTACTGCTTATGTCTGTGAGACAGTGTTATTATATCCATTAAATAGATATAGAAGTACAAACACTACAATGATGATATATTATGTTTAGATATAGATACATTTATATTTACTAGCTGTGCACCGCGGTTTCAGCTACTCTGCCCCGCTCCTAAGGATCGTAGCGCGATGCTAGATACACTATAGCCTTCCTCATGAATGTGGCTATCATGTAGGTACCAAAAATATTTAAATCCAACTGGAAGTTCCAGAGATTAGCACGATCAAACAAACAAACTCTTCAGCTTAATAATAGTTATATCTAATAATAACTAGTATAGATATGAGTTTATTTTATTTTATTTTATTAGGGAAACAAACAGATAAAATATGAAAAAAAAAACATACAAAATAAACCAAGTAAATGATATGATCATATGAATTACATTCCCTTAAGCCTATTAAGTTCTTCGCATTGTATTATTATCAAGTTTTTTTTATATAAGCTTTTACAAAACGTTATTGAGTCTAGTTACACAGTTCCAAAAAGTTGATCCTATGGAGAAGAAACTCCTTGGACATTTTTTGAAAGTAAAAGGTGTTACGTTATTCATTGGAACATTACTGCAATAACAGAATGTGAAGGCATTGAAGGTTAGTATCGTAGTTCGCCTTAAGTCGACATTATTAAAATTAAAAAAGGTTCCCAGCATCTGAGAAATCAGTCATCCTAAAAATAAAAAAAATGTGGAAAAATACACATCTTATACTACTTACTGATAAGTGTTAAATGTTTAAGTGATTCCTATGTTATATGTAAATAAAGTTATTATTATCTCCTTATTATCTCCTACTTACCAAGTAACTTGAATCTAGAATTAGGTACTTACACAGTAAAGCTGATCGGATGTACCTATAAAGGAATCATTCTCTTACCTGAAATAAGAAAAAGAAAATAATTAATTTCTCCCTTTTCCCACCTTCATCATTAAAAGAGATACTTATAAAAACAACAGAGACACCGTTTCATAACAACACTGTATTTAATAAAATATTTAAAATAGTTTAAAATGGGGGAGGAGCCTTAGGGAAATGTTTAACTAATTTTCGTGTAGGTACATTCAATTTCGATGGGCACTGGCAACACCGCCAGACATCTAGCTTGAAATAAACTACTTTGAACTATAAACTTCGGCGATTTTTACCAAGTGCCAAGGACGAAATAAACTTCCTGTGACCATATCTCTCACTAAACTCTGGTTTAAGATGTAACCGTCACAGCTTGCGTTATGTTACGCGTAATCCAATAACATTATCGAGACAGCTTGACACGCAATAACTGCGGTTAGCCGCTGAAACTGACATAACTGACATTCCTCATGGTTATATTTAACTGCTATATCTTACTGAGGTTTATTGGTGCAGTAAAAAATGCGGTCAAGTGCGTATTTTTGACTGGAGGCAGTGTGAGCCAAAGATAAAACTTTATTCTGTCTATTTAAGTACACGGCTGAATAACAGCATGCAATACTGATCAATCAATTTGTAAGTTTAAGCTGCGATTAACACGGCTCGTTAGGTTATGTGACTCTGTGAGTAAACTGTTCTTTCCCCCAAGTCACTCATCCCCAAACAGATCGCAGTTTCACTGCATATCTATTAGTTAAGCCACTGAGATAAATGTGTATTGTTTTGTTTTAACGGGAGATTAATTTTAGTCTAGGTGGAGATTGTTCCATCGTCTGTATGTGAGAGTCTTGAAGTACGTAGTAATAGTTACTACCCTTTCCCCGAAGGGCATCAATTGATTTGCTTTCTCCATTTGAATTCCTATATGTGTTTTCCACTAGGTAAGACAAAGGTAAAATTCGTTAAAATCCAAAAAAGAACCATTTCAAATCAATTTTTTAGGGATTTTATCGCGTTACGTTGATAGTTTTTAAATCCCTACGTTTCAGATCCTTAACAGCATCCATAAAAATCCATTAAAAATACTACTTAACCTTACATATCAGTTAATATTTGTTGATCAGTCACGCAGAATGAGCTCACCGAACGTACGTGAATTTTGATTTAATAGATTCTATAATGGGGTTTTGTAAAAGATCCGATACGTCGGGAATTAAATAATATCAATATAACGTGATGTAATCTGTAAAAAAGCAGTTTTTATTTCAATTTCAGATCTGTCAAAAATCTAAATAAAAATGGTTATTATTTAAACAACATTGCATGTTTCAAATGGTACCACGCACTGAATGCACTGATTAAAATTCGGCCGTTGACAGTGACATCGAGGCGTAAAATTTATTCACCTTTCAAACAAAAACTAACTCTACACACATCAAGATAGATTAAATTTTCCTCTACATCAGTACTGTTTTAAAAATACTAAAGCCTAAACGAATTTGTACTTTATTTCAGGTAAATGCAAGAGTTCTTTTTCGTTTGTGTTTAACCAGTTGCTAATTCTAATTCGTCGGTTTACGATTGTTCAACCACTCGAGTGAGTATTGCATTAAAAAATATGAATTTTAAAAAGGTATGAAAATGTAATTTCTGTTTTATACTGTTTTATTCGCTAGTTGTATTGTAAAACAGTCAACCTAAGTAAAATGTTATAAAGAAATTTCAGATACATTCAAAATGTCCATGTAATCTTAGTTTTGATTATATTTTACGTAACAGACTTTTTAATCTTCAAAATATAACTGACAATTCATAAAATGTTGTTACAAAATGTATCAAGTTCTTATTTAAGTTTACCAGGTTTAAAAGAATAGAATATGAAGCAACATTAATCAGTAAATAATTTAGTTAAGGGCACAATGGCTGAAAGCGATATTTTCCAGACAACCTTTGTAAAAGTATATTTTTTTCCTTAGATAATTCAAATTGTTTGTTTAATTTCCTAGCAGTACCAGCTTCCTCATTGCACTGCTGAGTCGTAGATTTCGAGTTCGAATCCTCTGAGGTTTCGTAATCTTGTAAGTATTAAAACAGCGCGAGGTACCGCAGGCCTGAGAGATTTTCGGGACAGCACGGACGTGTGAAATCTGCCAACCCGCAGTAAGCTAGCGCGGTGGACTGTAGCCTAACCCCTCTCAGTCTGAGAGGAGACCCGTGCCCAGCAGTGGGACAGTAGGTATATAGGGTGATTATGATATTGATGAAGTTGCTAGCATTTAAGGCGGATGGTCTATCCTTATCCTTGACTGCCTCGTTGGTCTAGTGGTTCCAATCGCGACTGCTACGCTAGAGGTCTTGGGTTCGATCCACAGCTCGAGCAAAGTGTTAGTGAGTTTTTCTATGAAATTCTCAGTAGCAGCTCGGAGTCTGGATTTGTGCCCGGTGAATGGCAATAGGCTCGCCCCCTATTACATGGGACCCAAACATACCGGCGAACTGTGGGTGTACATTAAGTGCACCTCTGCCTAACCCTTCGGGGAATACAGGCGTGATGGTATGTTATGTTGGTATGGTCTACCTAAATTGTAACCAATAAAAAAGTTTTGCGTGGTCATACATTTAAAAAAACAAATATACCTACGCGTCGACTTGAGAAGCTCCTCCGTTGTTTATTTAATTGAATTTGGCGCCCCAAGAAAGACAGCTTTAAATAAGTCTAATGTTCTAAGTATTATTTGCTGAGGTATACATCAGCCTTTGAATAAAACATTATGATTCACAGTTTAAAATACCTAACTTGTGATAAATGTTGCTATTTCTGCACAAATATAAATGCGTGCAAATATTAGCTGATTCAGTTAATTGCAGAATCAAATACGTAACTTATGAAGATAAATATGCACAGGTCTAATACTTTTGTATAATCATGTTAATATTGACCATATCTATGCAAACTATTCACTTTTCTGATACGTGAAATACATGTCGTATTTCTATAGCATCTGCCTCACTAGTCTAGTGATCCTAAGCGCGACTGCTATGCTGAGTTCGATTCTCAGGTCGGAAAAAGTTCAATTGGGTTTTCTGTGAAGTTCTCAATAGCAGCTCAGTTTTGTTTTCCGATTTAATGGGACCGTCTTTGAGGTTTATCCATTAAAAAAAACATTATCTGATTACTTTGTAAAAAAATATGCCTGCTCAACATTATTATATTTAAAAAAATGATATAGCGCGTTGACTTGAAAACTTCCTTCTTTTACCGTGGGTTAATATACCATAAAGGTCAATTTAGCTTCCAAATGATGTTTTATACTAAATTTCGTGACATAAACATTTAAAAAAATATCAAATGCATCAATGCGTGACGTCAATATAAGTTCAACCGCACAATAACGATTGCGACAGCTAATCGCCGCTATTTCAACGCATGAGGAAACGGACGAGAAATAAGCGCGCATTCACGTTTCCCACAGTGCGACTGTGTGACTTTTTAATGGGACAATAGGAGTTGACAAATATAAAATGGAAATTGCTTTTTAGATAGATAATTAAACAGCAAATGGAATAAAAAGTGTGTCTATATTGAAAGCATTCAAATATAGTTGTTCTATGCATAATCAAAGTTTAAAAAGACCAGTAATCATCATTCTACTATCCCACTGTTGGGCACGGGTCTCCTCAAAGAATGAGATAGACTATAAGTAGTCCATTCATTTATTATTTAACATCTTAAATATCTATCATATTATATATTTAAATTAATCTAATTTTGTGGAATGTTTTGATCCTTTACGGCATCCACGCTTTTTTTATGTGATAACTCGGCAATCGAGCAGACGAGCCTGATGGTAAGTAGTCATCGCCGACCATGGACATCTACAATACCAAAGCAGTTGCAGATGCGTTGCCGAGCCAAGGAAAAAAGAGGGGAAGGAGAAAAGGAGAAGTAACTGAGGGAGGAATTGGAGCTCTGCACTCACCGTAGGAAACGCAACAGTACGCATACTGCTAGTACTTCCCCAGTCGTGCCAACCCATATATGTATATTTCTTTCTATGTATTTCTTTTTGTTCTATATATGGCAGGGAGTTTAAATTAGTTATAAGTATTTTAATTCGTACTGGCATGTAGTTATGCCAGCGAGATACTACTACTACTACCTAAGTATTCTGAGCAAGCGTCCCAAAATGCTTGAATAGTTCTCAGTGGTGTTTTCGGTTCGCCTATTGTGGCTTGATGCTTATACTACCTAGAATTATTCAAATACTAAGTATTCAGGACTGTATTTAAAACTAAACTAAGTCACGTCCCACGTCCAAGGAAAAAGTAGTTTTTCATTCATACACATTTTTTGTTCACCAACTTCAACGAAATTAGTTCTTTGAATTTCTTGCGGGGGTTTTTCCTACTTGTCATTCATAATAACTGACCTAACAATGTCATTACTTATCATATTTACAAAGGGTGACGTAGACGAGTATTGTTAGCCTAGTCATATGACCATTGGACTGCCAAGCCATAGCTATCGAGTTCGAATCCAATGCCTCTGAGTTTTGGTAATCGGAGCATTACTTTATCTATAGCAATTAACTTTGACATTTCAAAACTATCTGTAATAATTGGTCTAGTTGAAATAAAATCATCATCATCAACCCATATATTGCCCCACTGCTGGGCACAGGTCTCCTCTCAGAATGAGAGGGATTAGGCTGTAGTCCGCCATGCTAGCCTAATGCGGGTTGGCAGACTTCACACGCCATAGAGAAAATCGCTCAAGTATGCAGATTTTCTCACGATGCCTAATCCTTCGGGAAATACAGGCGTGATGGTATGTGTTTTTTACATTCTGTAGATCCCACATAGTTTTAAGTTAAATACTAACGAACACTTATATGATAATATGTATATATTAAGCTAGTTTAAAGCCGAATATCGGGCTTTGAGGCGTTCATTAGGAGAGGCCTACGTCCAGCAGTGAAGGAGTACAGGCTGATGATAATGATGCTAGTTTTAAGATATATATCTATGGACCAAAGTAGCCTGATAATAAAGAATTTATTATTATAATTATTAATGACATATGCATTGCATAAAAACTATTACTGTAAATGGCGTCAAGTTTTCCGGAAAAGCATGCTTTATAAAGATCACTTTGCTAAATAAATTGATGACGACATGAATTATGAGTGGCACCCAAGATTGACCCAAATATTAAAGTTTGTTTTTATAACAATTAACTATGTATAAAAAATACGTACTGAAGCAAAAACTTCTGGCACGTGAAGTATTATTGTCCATTAACGCACAATCCATTATTTATACTTTAATCTTATTTATATAAAGCTCTACACTAAAAGATACATTATACTAAAGTTTTTTTTTCGTTTCCATGGTCACAGGGTACTGAACTAAAGTATTAATGATTACTAGAATCGTTGAAACGTTCACTCGACCTTGGCTATCGATTGGATCAAAATGATTGTTCTTGGTGTCATTTGGATCTAATTTGTCTTGTCTGCGGATAATACCGGATCTATTTTTAGGGTTCTGTATTAATAAAAAGGTATATTTATTTGTACACACGGCTACAAATCTTTAAAAGTTTAAGCTGATCTCGCATTGTATAGGCTTTTCAAACAATAAGAGGTCACTGCAAACTAGTTTTGTATAGCTTGATGTGTAGCCGCGTGTACCTTTGTAAAACAGCCGACCACCTTTGAGAAATGCGGGATTCCTACCCACTAAAAGCATCCCGGTGGCTACCATCAGCTTATGCTGTAGGGTAATGTATCCTCAACAAATACGAAAAGACCCAGAACTCCTTCTTGTTCAACGTAGGCTACATCCATACGGCGGAGAGGGAGAGAGAATTATCTACTTCTCTTCCGTCGCGCTGTAGACGTGGTTGCCTTAGTGGACGGCCTGCATTGAACAAGAAGAAGTTCTGGGTATTTTGGTATTTATGAGGATACGCTGATGATGGCCACAAGGATGCTTGGGGAGTCCGCCACGCGATCAGATAAAGGCCCTAGTAGGCTCTAGAAGTTGTCCAGGATGCCAGACAAGGCTTTGCCTCTTAAAGTGACCGCAAGACCAAAAGCCCGTCATGGTCGTGGGGAATGTCACGTCCGTGACTATAAGCCTATGTGGTCCATCTGATCCATGACGAATTTCCGAACTATATAAAAGGGCACATCCCTAAGGGGCTGATTTACTTTTTTATCCTGTTAAAATCTTTCTGGATATCTGTACGTCGAAAAATACTCTATGTGATAAATATTTGTCGATGTCTTTTCTATAAAATAACAACAAGAAGACAACAGTATACTCTACCCTAATTAAATTAAAAGTTTCTAAGAGCGAGTCTACCTCAGTCCCGTTCCTTATTCTTTTCTCCTTCCCCTGCCTTTTCCTTGTGTGCCGGTTCACAGGCTCGGCAACGCGCGAGTGATACCCCTAGTATTACAAGCTTCCATAACCTACAGTAACCGCATACCATTAGGCGGACCGTATCCTTATTTGCCTTAGTTGTATAAAAAAAAAGAATGTAATGAATGTGTTGAGTCAACGATTTGAAGCGGCGGTAGCCTAATGGCTAGGGCGTACGACTTGCGATCATGTGGTTGCCGGTTTGAAACCCACCCATTGCACTACCGACGTGAACCTACTCGTAATACAAGCATTTAGCTTAGTACGAGGGGTTAACAATAATACTAGTAATGTGCGACCCACATTGCTAGTAAGCTTTTTAAAAAAAAAACGATTTATAAATGATGATGAAACAAAGACTGCCAACTTAAAAAAAATGTTTTACTAATTTTAATTGCGGTTCAAGAATATTAAATCAAAGTAAGTTAAGCACGGAACCCTCAGTAGGCATCAAACACTCGCTCTTGACCACCTTTTTGTTGTATTAAGGTAATGTTTATTGCTAATGATTAGTTTAAAATTGCTATTTAATGGCTTCGGTATACCTAAATAGTGATTCATTTCGTGGCTAAGTAATGGTTGCGGCTATCAGTTGATCTGCAACTTGCTTGCCGCAGTCATTCTACGGATTAATAAATTGTTAAATATTACAAAAACTAGTAGGGATCCGGGATAGTAAAGTCTTATTACAATATACAAAATTCCGGGACATTTCTGGGTTTCTGAGCCATTTGGCAACCCTACCCTTGCTTGCAATAATTTATTTACTGAAACAAAACATACTCTACTTAACGGAACCATTTGCAAACACCGCCTCGCACCAGCAATGACAACATCGTTAGCACTATATCACTAATTATGTATAAAAAGTGTATTTTAGCCAGTGTATGCCACCACATACATGTAATAACCATCATTCATTATTACAATGAGGTTTATTACCATTATGTATTAACATCATCGCTTCAGAAAGCAGGTTAAAGCGTCTCGATTGTGGAATAATATCGATATGAATCTGATATAACCCTTCAACTTTCTCAGTGAGATATAAGTATATATGATGATTTGCAAACATTAATAAATAAATTATACTAATATAATAAAAATGTCTCTAATAATTTGATGGGTATTTATACGGGCAATAGAAGCCAAGCAATTATCGTCTGTATGTTTGTACGCGCATTACGCAAAAATTAATGCATGAAATTGTATGCAGTTTCCACAGTTGTTTTGCTGCAGGTCTAACTTAAATTTGGTGCATATATTGTCAAGATACGCCGTCTAGGAGCAGAGATAAAGTAACTACATAATTTTTTGAAAAGAAGAAGAATCAATCAGTCATTGCTCGAATCATTGCTAGCACGGATTTTAAGAGGGTGTTCATAAGTCAGTTCCCAAGTCGACCTATAGGTATCAAAATACTTTCTTCCTGTCCGTTAGGGTATATGGGCGAGAATACCTTGTCATGTAACTGCCCTATTACTAGAGTTTTTTATTGGTTATATCAGCGAGAAAATGACCCGACCGATGGCAAGTAGTCACCTTAAAACTAAACTAATTTCGACCTGGTTGGTGGGACTCGCGGTGGCTTAGTTGGACATAGCTTCTGGTGTATCCAACGTCAGTCACAGGTTCGAATCCTGCCGGCAGTCGAACTTTTCCTTCATTCTATACCGTCCCCTAAAGAGGTATCCGATCTCCATCTCTTATACAGAGAAAGAATAGTTATTTATCACCACGCCTGCTCATTGCGAGTCAGCGATTTGAGGCTAAGTTGAATACTCGCTATGATAAGTAAGAAACAACCATAGTTAATTGTTTTAAACAAGTTTGTAGTGGGTGTGACTTGCAGGTTGTGCATTGTTTCGGTCATTGAACTCGCTAACAACTGCATAGTCTTCATGCCTACGGTACGTAACAAGTGAAAAATATATTTGTATCTTTATTTAATAAGAATCTTTTGGAGCTTAAGCACACTTATAAATGGTAAAAGATATTTATTTCTGTAAATAACATATCATAAAACTACGCCTATATTCCCCGAAGGGTTAGACAGAAATATACTAATGTACACCCACATTTCTATGTTTGTTAACGTCCAAAGTAATAAGGGGGGCCTAAGCCTATTGCTATTAACAGGACACAATACGAAACTCCGAGCTGCTACTGAGAATTTCATAAAAAAAAAAACAATGAAAATTTGCTCGACCTGGGAATCGAATGCAGAACCGCTATTTTCTCTCAAAGTCCTTTGGGTTGTGACTGATTCCGAAGGCAACAACTAGTTAAATAAAAAAGTAACAGTACAAAACTTTCACTTAAAATAAATTAAATCCCACTTAGATATTTTTCCCGCCGACCAAATAAGTGAGAAATAGCTATTATTATTCGACAAAGCGACCCAGACAAATAATCTGAAAGGTTACGGAAATCTAGGTCTCCACCTGACTGCAAAACTAGACAATTATAAACACGTAACAGCAAGACTAGAGCAATAACTTGAAACATTTAGTTGGAAATAGACGGCCGAGTATATTATAGTATTTTAACGTTGTTTTTGTGGAGCGCCGGAGGCCCAATTTCTCCCTCAGTCCCTTTCCTTCTCTTTTTCTCCTTCCTAGGCTCGGCAACGCATCTGCAACTCCTTTGGTTTTCCAGATGTCCATGGGTGACGATGACTACTTACTATCAGTAAGCTCGTTTTTGCGAGTGTACTTTTGAATTTAGTTTTAAGAATTTATTTGTAAAATGTACACTTTCAATACTTTTTACAAAATTCGAGTAATACATAACATAACACCTATATTCGTAATAAAGTCCTTTTATTATATGTTTTTGAGCGCAAATAAACCAGAGAATTCGTCTTAAAATGCTTTATTAACAATTCAGTAGTTTCGCGATTCTATCGGTATCGTCCCTAAGCTGCTAGTACAATGCTTATATGCTTATACACATAACATAACATACCATCACGCCTGTATTCCCCGAAGGGTTAGGCAGAGGTGTACTTAGTGTACACCCACAGTTCGCCGGTATGTTTAGGTCCCATGTAATACTCAATACTCAATACTCAATATATTTATTGCACTCCACAATGTTAACAGGTGTTACACAGTAATTTAGTAGGTATCAATCATGGACCCTGTCGGGCACGGCAATTTAGGAGAGAGGAGGAAGGCATTCTATTTTTATATTTGTTATACCTACTACTTTTTTTAGTTTTTTAATTATTATTTTTTTATTTATGTTCTTAATTATTATTTTTTTATAGTTATTGTTTTGTATACTATTTATATACCGTTTATTTTATTAGCATATTGTATCAATATACCTAGTAAGATTTATATAATTATGTATTTATTATTATATATTTAAACATATTTATAAAGTTATTTATTTGTATAGTTTGTTTTGAATATATTGTTGTTGTTAGACTTAAATGAAAGTCTTCTTTGTTACTGAAGCTAATTTTATTTGTCATGGTTTTTATTTAGGTATTCGCTTATGTCGTAGTAACTCTTTTTTAATAGCATTTCCTTTAATTTCTTTATAAATATACTATCTTTTTGTTCATTTTTAATTATTTGTGGTAGATTATTATATATTTTTATTGACATAACGAATGGACTGGTTGAATGCATTTTTAGCCGAGAGTTTGGTAAGTTTAGTCTGTCTTTATGTCTTAATGAGTATGGTAGATGTTTGTCTTCTTGTGTAGTGTAAAACTCGTTGTGTTTTCTTACAAATTTGCATGATTCTAGGATATATATACAAGGTAGAGTTAAGATGTTTAGGCGTTGGAAGTGGGGTTTGCAGCTATCTGTATCTTCTATATTAACGAGAATACGCATGAGTTTTTTTTGTAAGGTAAAAAGAGAAGGTGCGTCTGTACTATTCCCCCACAGTATTACGCCGTAGCTTAGCCACGAATAGGCATAGGCATAATATGTGACAAGTGCAGTTTCTAAATTAGTTGCCTTTTTGACTTCCCGGAGGGCATACGAAAATTGTGAAAGTTTTGACTTAATTTTTTTAACGTGTGATTTCCAATTTATGTTCTTATCTATATTTAATCCAAGTAGCGTAAAATCTTTAACTATTTCTAATTTATTGTTATTGAATATGAAATTTAATTCCAAAGAGGTCTTTTGATATGGGTGGAAGGTTATTAATTTAGTTTTTGTATAATTAATTTCTAGGTTGTGTTGGTTCATCCAGGTAAGTGTATTATTAAGTAGAGTAGTTAGTTTATTATTTATATTTATATTATTTTTGCACGAGATTAAAAGGGAGATATCGTCGGCGAACAAAACACAAGGACCCTGTATATGTTTAGGTAAATCATTGATGTAGATAAGAAACAAGAGACAGCCAATAACACTACCTTGTGGGATTGAGGCATTTATGACTTCTGAGTCTGAGCGAAAGTTTTTTATTTCTTTTGTGCTTTGATTGAAAAATTCAATTTCTACTTGATGCTCTCTATTTTTTAAGTATGACGTAAACCATTCGTGTGCTTTGCCACGAATCCCTATTCCGTGTAATTTATTTAGTAGAATATTAAACTGAACTTTATCGTAAGCTTTAGTCATGTCTAATAAAACACCTATTGCATATTGTTTGTTATTAATAATATTTAGAGCCTCCTGTATATATTTATAGACAGCTAGGGTCGTGGATCGGCTTTTACGAAATCCGTTTTGGGATTCATTAAATCATTCATTAATAGGGGGCGAGCCTATTGCCGTTCACCGGGCACAAATCTAGACTCCGAGCTGCTACTGAGAATTTCATAGAAAAACCCAATAACACTTTGCTCGACCTGGGGATCGAACCCAAGACCTCTAGCGTAGCAATCGCGATTGGGACCACTAGACTAACGAGGCAGTCAGGTAGTAGCTTATACACATATTGCAATTAGTAAACTTAAACTCAAGAAGAAAGAAAACAATATATCTCTGGCCCCCACACTAGGATTCCCTGTGTCGTGCTAGTCCACTTGTCCACCGTAGTACACCAAACCTGCTCCCTCTCAATATAAACGGACACAAGGGTGAGCCTGATATTCCAGCAAAAATTACATTCGGCCGGAAAATACCAATTTTCTCATCATCTGCAGGAATCCTTAATTTAATATTACCTAAAACACTGCCTACTCTATATGCGAAAATAGCGTGATACATGCAACCCGTTCTGACAGCTCAACGACCAAACATGCGAACAAAATCAGGTACTAACTAAAAGGTCATCGGTACAAATCTAGGTCCCCTTGTCCGTGCCCAACGATATGTGAATCGTAAAGCTGTTTGTTTTACGCGTGACCTTATCAAGCCAGCGAACTCTACTTAGAACCTTAGGATTTCTAGCTAGATCTCTATTTTGTAAAGTTCTTCACTATCACTACATAATATAAAACAAAGTCGCTTCCCGTCTGTCTGTCCCTATGTATGCTTAGATCTTTAAAACTACGCAACGAATTTTCTATGTATAATATATGCATACATACCATACCATCACGTCTGTATTCCCCGAAGGGTTAGACAGAGGAGTAGGTACTTAATGTACACCCACAGTTTGCCGGTATGTTTAGGTCCCATGTAACAGGGGGCGAGCCTATTGCCATTCACCGGGCACAAATCCAGACTCCGGGCAGCTACTGAGAATTTCATAGAAAAACCCAATAACACTTTTCTCGCCCTGGGGATCGAATCCAAGACCTCTAGCGTAGCAGTCGCGATTGGGACCACTAGACTAACGAGGCAGTCATACATATTGTAGTACAGAAAACTCGAAAAACCACGTGGGCGAAGCCGTGGTCGGAAAGCCAGTAGACTATAACCCAATTATTGCTTATTTTGTACGAATGTGACCGCCTCAGTAGTCTATTGGTCGCAATTGCTACAACTAGGTACGTGGTTATTGGGTTGAATCCATATTAAATGTCATTTACTAGCATGGCGCATCTATTAATAATATATCACTGGGATTTTTGAAGATTTTGCATAGGTCCAAATTATATTTGTCACTTAATCGAATTTGTTTCGGTTTTTCCCCCATGGAGATCAAAGTTTGACATTAAATTTATGGAGCTTTTCTGTTCATTTTCCTAGTTATTAACTTATGTAAATTGTAACACTTTAGTGAAATAAACAGACGGAAAGGAGCTTATACTTATAAAATTGAATGCCATCTAACTTTAAAAATGCACATAGATATAAATACATTTTTACCTTTCCTGCCTAATAATTTCCAATTTGCTCAAGTCCACTAACTCGTCAAACGAGCGTCAATTCCATTTATAAAAAGGTCAAGCGCCAAACAATGCTAAGCCTTCAATTCCAGCATTACCGATTGGCCGATAGTGCATGAGAAACTCAGTCTAAAAACCTTTGGCGAGGTCATCGGACTCTTTGTGACGAAAACGCTAAATCATGACAGGATTGAAGTTTATTTTACTCATTATTTGGTCAGAACATTGAGGTATTATTGCAATGTAACATAAAATTTGCGATAGATTTTAATTATTGGTGGTAAATTGCTTCTCATCCAAGCTGTGTGTTGATTTTTCCATGTTAGTTTTTCTGGTACACGAGTTGGGAAGTCAGTTTACTATCACAATATTATAACTAGCTTTAGCTCCAAGTTTAGGACTATTTACTGCCTTCCATGTGACAAAAGATAGCCAGTATTATATATCATATTTTTACTTAGGATTCAATGAAATCTCTTCAGCAGTTCTGGCGTGAAAGGTAACAGATAAGCATACATAATAAAAAAAAATCTTCTTATTCATGCTGTGTGTTTCTTTTTTCTATTTTAACCTTCTCGTACAAAGTAAGTTTACTAGCACAATAATATTATGTCTGAATAAATACATTTCATCACACCAGCCATCGTTTGTGGCTCACTAATTACTATGACACTTTACGCCTGAATTCACGGAGTAATAACTCTGTTCCCACTGTCATAATAACTCAATGGGCATTCAGTACATTGTGGGTTAGCTCTGTATGTCAGTGAACTTATGGGAATTGGGTTTACGTTACCACCTAGTACCGGATCATATATGAACCTATTGTTGGGGTTTTTTGGGCTTCCGTTTCTGGTTTCTTTTGTGACATAGGATCATATCTATGTCGACAGCGCGTTGTTTCTCGTGGATATACAATTACGAGAGAGAGATGTGAGATACGGTTCTATCCCGGAAACAGAAGTGTAATAACGAACCTATAGTTCGCTAGTATATTTCTAGGTCTCATGTAGTTAGAAGCGAGCTTATTACGATCAAGCCGAACACAAATCCAATCTCAGAGCTAATGAGAATTTTGAAGGAAACCACAATAACGCTTGCCTTTTGTTTTTGAGGCCGGAACATTCTCATGGGTCGTCTGCCATGTATAACGTAAGCATACTTCTCGCTCTGGGCGGGACAGTCCCGCTTTCAGGCCGTTCGTCCCGTCGTCCTCAGCCAGAGCAAATATGTCACGTTTTTGCAAACAGATCAAACGGTCTTATAAATCTAGACCCGACATTTTGAAAATGATTTGCTACGCCGCAAAATATAGGTAATATTGATTAATTAATATTGCGTAATAATTATAATTAAACATTGTTCATGTCCTTGTTATAAGATAATGTTTTTTTTTTACTTAATTCCACAAGCATCCCGCTCTGACAAAAAAATCATATTCAATGAATGAAACTACTTTTTACGGATTTTATCGCGTTATATTGATATTTTTAATTTCCGACGTTTCGGATCATGATCACGGGTGATCACCATGGTCACGGGTGGACTGTAAAAATATATTCACGTTGGCCATAATGTACATTCGCACATCAGGTTATAGCTACAAATTGTCAAATTTCTCCAAATGATTTAAAACCTTAAAATGTTGATGGTTAAATTCAAAATCAATTGAGAAAATTTTACATTTTGTGATTATTTGATGTGCTGGCCACCGCACCATCGTCTGTGTGACTCGTACCAACTAAAAACCCACACTTGCCTTCCATGAATTGGTGACTTTTTTTTTAAATAGCTTACTAACAATGTGGGTCACACATTACTAGTATTCTTGTTAACCCCTCGTGCTAAGCTAAATGCTTGTGTTACGAGTGGGTTCACGTCAGTAGTGCAAAGGGTGGGGTTCGAACCGGCAACCACATGATCGCAAGTCCGACGCCCTAGCCATTAGGCTACCGCCGCTTCACTCTCCACAACCATGACAGTATCTCGCATTCAACGTGGACATCGAACCCAAAAACTCACGCGCAGCCGCACTAGCGACCTCTAGACCAAAGAGTTAATAGCCATATTGTATAAGTGAAAGTAAGTGTGTCTATTTCTTGGTTATTGCCCCAGTGATCTGGTATGTGGGGTATCTTAGAAAAACAGCTCATTACTTGAAATGATTGATGTTGTAAAATATGTATTGCGAACTGCTTGTTATCACGTGGGTGTTATTGAAGAATTCCATCCAATAGATATTCTGAAGGCAACAAATTTTCTTTTACACTATATCTGTGTTCATTGAACTATATAAACAACATCAAACAAAAACACTGACTGCCTCATTAGTCTAGTGGTCTCAAGCGCGACTGCTACGCTACTGCTACTGCTATTGCTACTGGTCTTGGATTCGATTCCCAGGTCGAGGAGTGTTATTGAGTTTTTCTATTAAATTCTCAGTAGCAGCTCGGAGTCTGGATTTGTGCCTCGCCCCTTATTACATGGGATCTCTACATACCAGCGAAATGTGGGTGTACATTAGTAGACCTCTGCTTAACCCTTAGAGGAATACAGGCGTGATGGTATGCTATGTCAAACAAAAACAAAATTATATCAAAACAAGATTTTAGTGTTATGCTTTACGGAGAGCGGTTAATGACGTCAAAAACCAAAGCTCCATAGAAATTCTATACTGACACTGTTTTTGCGGGTACATCACCACCTTTCTTCTTTTGATTTTATTTTTTTTAATTTTTGTTATGAGTAATTATAATTTTTTTTTTTTTCAATAAACAAATGTAATTCAATATTCAATGCACCCAATGAATTAGATTTCAACTGTATAAAAAATATGATAAGTAATTGTCATTGGCGTATATTTATCGATCTGGCTGTCTACAGTCTAATAATAGAAATGACAGTGAAAGTCGAAGGTTGAAGGCGTGTCATACTAACTGGTATTATTATACTCATTTACATTTGACATTTATGATAATTGATTAGAGCTTTTAAGGAGCCTCTTTTAAAGCTCTGGCTAGTAAACTAGGAACCGAAGGGCCTTATTTTGTCCAAGGGAAACATTCAAAAGGTTGTCAAACTACGAGGGCCGCGGTGTGTGGGATTTTTAAAGCTGTATAAGTTATTATACAATGTTAGTTATTTTACTAGGAAATAATAAACCTAGTGATGATATCAATATCATATTTAATACCTACTTCTTTTGTTAGACTTCTGAGTTATTACTTTTACTAAAGGATGCAATCGATTAACATCGTAACAACACTTAATCGCAGAAAAAAAAAACATCACAAATGCCGATATTAATACGTGTTACTTTGAACATAATTAACACACATTACGATTGTAAATCCCTTAGCAAATTTCAGCTGATAAAATACTTTAATAATATGTTATTCCGAATTAAATCGTGCGTGATATGGTAAGCCTTGTACGATTTTCCAATAATTCAGGCGATACTGAAGGAAACGTGTGTGTTGGTTTTATTCTACGAAATAAGTACTGAAGCAACTATGTTAGTATTCAAAAGAATTGGCTATTTATGAAGTCGTCATTATCTGACTGAAATCTGAATACAGCAAGAATGCGTTTTGTGAAACATATGAAACTTTGATCATAGTTTGCAATTGTAACTGGTGCATGTTCTTTTGGTTTGTTTTCTTTTTTATTGTGTCTTCTGTATATTTTTGTGCACTCCACATAATTATGAGTTAAGGATGCTCGAAATAAATGTATTTTTTTTAAAGGTGGCTCGCTATTTTGGCAATAACCTCCCCGCCCATGTAATAGGGAGCTAAGGTGCTTAAGTTTTATTCTATATTTAAAGCGCTTACTTTGGTATTCTAATTTATAAAAACATGGAAGTTAAGAATTTCACCTGACTAATAAAATACCATAAGTAGATACTACTATAAGTGACTATTGATTCATCCACTCATATACAATTTATTCAAGCCTTACTAACCTACCCTTAATTACTAAGAAAACGACTACAAAATGTAACCTCCAAGGTGTATAGACTATGATTACGTAGTTAACGTCCTTGGGCCTAACTACGTCAAATGTCAAGCTCGGTCATTACGAAGGCCATGCTAATAAAAACCTAACTGATGCCTATGGCCCTTATAAAAATTAATGTCAGCGTTTTTAGGGTTACGCCACATCTGACGGAAAATAAGTCTGTTCATCATTGTCATGCCGATGCTGTCCACTGCCGGATCAAGGCCTCCTTATGCATCTTCCATTCGATTCTGATCTGGGGTACTCTTCTCTCTTCTACGACCGGTCCTCGGTTGCCAATCGAGGATCTAACGACTCCACCTCCCGTCCTCTAAATGACATACATGACCCGCCCATCTCCACTTGAGAGTAGCAGTTCTACGAGTGTTCGGTTACTTTAGTTCGCCTTCAGATATCCGCGTTAGTCACACGGCGTAAGCGTACGTCAGTTAGTACGCACATAACTACACATCAAGATATACATAACCAGTTTACGCTGGCCTCTTATGGTACAGTAAGCCTATACAATGCGAGATCAGCTTAAACTGGTTTAGTATGGGTTGACCTGTAGCCGTGTGTACTACAAATATGTAGTAGGTACCTATTGTACCTAAGTATATTCTATTTAATATTTGTTCCATTGACACGCGATTCATCTTCCGTCAAATGCGGGACTGACCCGAAACTGCGACACAGAACAAACTTGACCAATGAGGCACTCATAAACATTTATATTAATCCTATTATTATCATGAAGAAGCAATATAAAATTGTAAAACGTTTATCGCTAAGTATAATAATATACGGAAATGTTCAGTCAGACTGTAAACTGGAGAAACGTGGACATCCCTACCTCGCCTTTATATAATAGCCTAAGTAATTATGTTGTAAAACAAGCAGGATCTGGTATAACGCGTGAGAAATAAAGGGAGTACACAGCCCTAATATAGCTTGAGCACATCCCTATGGAATGTTGATTAGGTAAAGTGTAGTACGTATGGCGTTGCCAGGCGTCCGGACAAAACCTTTTGATTGCATGTCCGGCCAAAATAAACAGTGTCCGGCTTTTTCAGGCTTTTTATTTTTTAAATTTAATTATGACTGATGACTTTATTTGACTGATCAATATAATAAATATAAATAAAATCGAATGCCAAATCAGTCTACTTAGATTGATTTATATTTCATTAGAATTTAACAAGATTTATGGTGATAATCAAAAAATCTTGTTTTTTTTTCTCGTACCTGTTCATACTAAGGCACAAAATCCTCAATAATGTAGGGCTCAATATTGTCCGGCCTTTTTAGCAGAGTGTCCGGCCAAACTGGCTCTTCTGTCCAGCTATTAGGTTTGGCGACCTGGCCACCCCTGGTACGTAGGAGGTTGACAAATTTCGACCTTAAACTCTTAATGATAAAGGTGAAACGAAATCCATCGCTAGATAGTCGATTGTACTTATTTCAGTTTCGTTTCTTGCAAAGACGGCATTCAGATTGTATTGTCTACGTAATAATTTTATTCTGTATCTTTTTAACTTTTTAATTACACTACTTTAAAAAAAGTCGATTCAGTGTGTCCGAGGTCATATTTAAAAGGATGGCCTTCTATATAGTTTCGATCAAATGAAAAGGCGAGCATTCGTTCCGTTGCCAAATTGTTTATAGAATTTAAATGCTCGTGTTGTGGTGACTATATCTTGAATTAGTGTTTTTTTTTAATATACAGAATGATATTTTGGTCGTCTTACACGCGAACAACAAACAATATTCAATTTAGAACAAACCCATAAATCGTGAAAAAAAGTCATTAACTAGTTTCATAAAAGTGTTCGATAAAATGAAATGTAGGGAATAACTGTTTTGTTTTTCACTATTTTAGTGTTGACACCCTCACTTCGCTGGTATGATAAGGTCCAATGTAATAGGGGATGAGCCTATTGCCATTAACACGAATCCAGACCCCGAACTGCTACTGAGAATTTTATAGAAAGTCTCAATAACACTTTGCTCGACCTGGGAATCGAAGCCAGGACTTGTAGCGTAGCAGTCACGCTTTAGGACCACCAAGACTAACGAGTTACGTCTATTTCGACTTCACATACAATCAGTTTTTTAGCGTGAAAATCTAAAAATATACTAACTTTAATATTAATGTCAATGAAAAATTGAAGATACCAGTAATTAAGAGTGCCAATGCCAAAACACGACTGACTCGATTCTGTACAAAAAATCGCCTTTAGGTACTCTAAAATTTATTTTTTTAATAGATAAGCACATCTAGGGAAAACCAGTTTTATTTGATTTTCAGCAAATAAAACTGCAAACATACACTCACGCCTTTTTCCCATAGGGGTAGGCAGAAACTACAGAACGAAATGTTGTTGTCGTTTAATGAAATGTTGTTTTAGTTTAATGTTCTCTAGTACATTTGAAGATTAATTTTATTTCATGACTAGCTCTCCGCCCGCGGCTTTGCCCGCGTGGAGTACACGTTTCTTGTCATTTTTCGGGATAATATGTAGCCTATGACACTCAGGAATAATGTAGCTTTCTATTGGTGAAATATTTTTTTAAATCGGTCCAGTACCTACTTTCACAGCCTATTCAGTGCAAACAAACAACCAAATTTTTCCTCTTTATAATATTAGTTTAGATAAAAAGATTATTATGAAAATATGCCGGCGATACAGCGATACGATAGGCAGCGTAAAACTATAATTTAATGAGGCAATACGGTATGCAATTCACAAGTAAGTAAGTACTTACTATACCAAAATATTGGCAATCTAATAATCTGATTAGTTCGGGTTACTTAGCAGTTTTGTATATTTTTTCATCATCGTAAATCAAGCGAGAATGTTACAAAAGAATTGACGCCTATTAGATGTGAGTCGTAACGAAATCAGAGTTTTTATAATTATCTAAAACCCTTTGAGGTTGATTTTAGAAAACACTATTTACTATTAGGTGAACCTATATCTCGAAGTTTATAGATGATTTTAGTTCCTCGTGTCATTGTGTTCGCTTAAATTAAAAGCTTTCCACATGAATATAGTCTATGGCACTTGCTTCTCATAAATTCGTCATGTTCGAATTTTAATAAATTATTTCAAGAACACCTCGATATTATTGTTTCATTTTATTTATTGGAAGTTACGCTTAAAAATATTAGAAAGTTACCTGCATATTGTTACAAAGCATTAACATTGATAAAAATATAAAATTTGAAATTCGAAAAAGAACCGTTTCATACTGCAATGCTGTTTGCAAGTGATGCTTTTGTTAAAAAAAAAAACAAAATACGTAATGAACACGCGGTAATAAATAGCCGCATTCGATATTCAAATACCAAGACATAATTTAGCCTAATTTTGTTTTATTGCCGCCAAAAAAATTAAACACCTTTTTCCCTTCCATATTGTCCGCCAGCTGTCCCGTTAAAGGTCTCAGCACACATATGGGATCGGAAAGGGATCGTCACCGTATCGCCTCGAGCCGTTCAGAATGGTTTGTATTAAACTCCCTACTGCAACGCACACTAATCGGAATAATAACGTAATCGCCTCGCCTCGGAACAGGCTCCGAACTTGAATTCCCGCGCTTACGGCTCATCGTCCCCGCGCTTACGTTTCTCCGTCCCCGCGCTTACGTCTCTCCGTACCCGAGCTCACATCTCTTCGTCCACCCTTTCCCCTTTCCCCTCCCGCGACTTGCCTGCTAAAGACGCCGCCATTCGCAAGGAGTATTTCATTCGTGTTGCGCGTATGTTTTATTTAAAATTTTAAGTTCGATTCAAACACAAAATAACGATGCAAAGGGAGAAACTTATTGAAGAAGTGAGAAAATATCCATATTTATATGACTTAAGTGATGCTAAATACAGCAATACTATAAAAAAGGACGAGGCTTGGAAACAAATAAGTATTACTTTAAAGCAATCTGGTAAGTACCTACTCCTATTTAATTATTTATTTAATGTTTTTCGCGTATGTAGGTATGTATGGGAAATAAAACAGTTGTGATTAATATAATTATAATGAAAAATTTAACTGGAATATCCATTAAGAATTAACATTAATATTTAAAGCTAAAAGCTACTGCCATGGAACTCGTCCGGTAGAAGTTTGAAAATATGTTTTGAACTTTTCACGTACATTAAAAGCGGTAGCCATATGGGCACCACTAATACTTGGTAATTGACTTAACAATCGGTCTTCGCCGAATTCAACTGTAATTTCCTGTTCTGTTCTGTTCGGTTCCTGTAAATTCATCTCAATGTTATATGTCCTCATCATATTGTGTAAAATGCAAGTTGTTAATACCACTTTATCTACAAACTTTGGATGCAATTTAATATTTTTGTTGTAAATCGCAAATTTTTTATATAAAATTCCAAAAGCGTTTTCAACAACCCTTCTAGCTCGTGATAAGCGGTAATTATATTGCCGTTCAGGATCTGATAGTCTCCGTGTATTTGAGCGAGGATATGGTCTTAATAAATATGTCTTCAATGGAAATGCCTCGTCTCCCACAAATACATGTGGCATTGCATGATTAGTTCCTGGTAATGGTTTGTCACATCGAATATTGAATGTGTTTCTTTCAAGTGCCTTTCCAAATGTAGATGATGAATAGATTCCGCCATCGCTGTTTTTTCCATAGGCTCCTACATCAACCGCTATAAATCTGTATTCAGGATCAACTATAGCTAACAAAACAATAGAAAATGTTTTTTTATAGTTAAAAAACAACGATCCACTATTGGGAGGTGCAATTATATTTACATGTTTGCCGTCAATGGCGCCCATGCAATTCGGAAAGTTCCATTTATTTTTAAATCCTTCTTCGATTCCTTGCCATGTGGCTGTAGTTGGTTGAGGTATATGAATTGGCATTAATTTATTTATTATTGCATTGCACACATCTATTACTATCAAACGAATAGTTGATTCTCCTAAACGGAAGCTCGATGATAAATTAGTAAATGTAGATCCAGTTATGAAGTACCTGCAACAATAAATGTATATTTAATATACGTTTTATAATACGTGTATATGTTTATGTGAATGTGTGTGTACGTACTCCCTTTCACACATACATGTGTAACTACATGCGCTTGATATAGTTAACCATGATTTATTTTATTTCAGAATCTGAGTGCAAGAAAACTTGGTTAAATCTTAGAGAGTCTCACCGACGAGCTATGAAGAAGCGTAAAACTAAAAGTGGTCAGGCAGCCCCGACGACGAAAAAGTGGACCTTTGAAGATGAAATGAGTTTTTTAGTACCTCATTACAAAGAAAGAAATACGATCTCTTCGGTTGATGATGATGACGGTTCAGATGTTAGCAGTTTCTTGGGTAATGATGATTCACAGAACTCAATAAACATAATTCAGTCTCCAGAAAACTTACAAGCGGAAACTACTCCACTTTCGCCGCGTCCTGAGTCTTCTGCATCTTCAGTTGCATCCAAAATTTCAAAAAAAAAAAATCTTAATATTGAAAAAAATTCAGCGTCACAAACTTTAATGAAATATTTATTAAATCACAACGAAACCAAAAAAGAAGATGAGATAGATTCATTTTTTAAGAGCATTGCGGCAACGGTTAAAAAATTTTCAGAATATAACCAAGCTGTTATGAAAAGTAAAATATATAACGCAGTTTCAGAAATGGAGTTAAAAGAAATCGCAGAGAAACAAAGCTATTATAGTTATCGCAACCCTTACATTCCCCAAAGAGAAGATGACATGCCTCGAGGTTATACCACTCTAAATAACATTAGCCACGAGATACAATCAACATCTGGCGCTTCAAACATTCATGATTTTAATATTTCAAACTTAGAAGAAAATGGCGCGTCAAATGCTGACGATCTTGATACTTCAAACAATCTTTAATTTATACAATGATTGTATTTTTGTTGTGGCGCTATTTTTGTTTAATTGCCATAATTTTTGGATTTAATAATATAGTTTTGTATAATAAAAAAATATGTGATTTATGGGTATTTTTTTTTTACCTAAACTACAAAAAGTTGCATTTACTAAAATACCTTACGCAATCACACAAAATATATACACACATACACCAGACATAAAACGTACATCCCCTGTGCACACCTGATCGCAAATGAGGGTTATCGACAGAGGATAAAAATTAATCTATCTTGTAGTTTCGGAACCGAGTATTTTTTTTGTACACTTAAAAAAAAGAACAATAGAGATAATACAAACATTAAAATTATAGTACAAATATTTATGTAGACCAGATTAAAAATTCCAAAAACAAATGCAATTTCTCACCTTAACGTTACAGCTAGTTTTTCTTCGGGCGATATTGTTTCTCTGAATGTTGTATTCTTCTTCCTTATACATTCATCTATAGACTGCAATATGTTATAAAAGAGATATTTCGGCATATGAAAATAAATATAAAATTTCTCTTCATCATCCATCAAATGTTTTTTTATAGTCCGAAATTCCCCTTCAGTACTCCTTGCTTTATTCATACTGTGTACCCAATATCTTTTTCTTTTTTTCTTGCTATTTTCTTTTTCCTCTTCATCAAGTGCTATGGCTATGATAGCCAACTCACGTATTGTAAACCAAGACATAACCGTGCGCTACACTTAACGTTTGGATTCAAACTGATCTGGTGCCAACCAGGTCAGCCAGGGGGCGGCGAGGCGTAAGCGCGGTGTCGCCTAGCCGTAGCCGAGTTGACGTACAGGCGCTGCTGATACGCTTTCGTTACGTGCATACGGTAGGTTGACGCCTGGTTGACAGCGAGGCGAAAGGCGTTACGGTTACGATCCCTTTCCGATCCCATATGTGTGCTGAGACCTTAAGGGCGACCGCACACTGCACTAGAACATCTGTTTCCGTCATGTGCGACCAAATACACTTTTTTCTATGCAATTGAAATGTGCTTTTAGCAAGGTAATACTTGAATATGTCTTAAAAGACCGATTTTTCATACTTGAGGTGACATCTCAAGTATGAAAAATTTGGGTTCGCAAAAACTACGCTGATGAATTGATTTGAAGTACCGACTACGACTAAAGAGTGACTATTCACAGTATGTGCTTTGAATGATCATTGAGACAGTATGAGCGGGTCTTGATGTCAAGACCTCAGAGTAAAAAAGTCTTTAAGCGACCAGTCCCCAGTTGTCACACGAATACCTACTCGTATGACAATCATTAGTGGTTATCAACCAAGTTTAAGAAGTATTGCACAAGAATAATAATTACTTTGCGAAGGTCCGATGGTAGTCACTTTATGTAAAAAAGTAATTCAGAGGCACCAGGTTAGACTGAGACCAAGAGAGACCATGATTCTTTGAGTTCGTTACGGCGTTTCTTCTTAGAGGTCGTCGGATAAAAAATACCGGCGTCATCTAGCTTAAATAAATAAAAATTAAAAACCCCCGACAATTGCATTATATCTCGTCCGATTTTCATCAAACATAGCTAAGAACACTCCCGACTAATGCACCTTTCAATAAAAAAAACGAAATCAAAATCAGTTCATCCGTTCGGGAGCCACGATGCCACAGACAGACACACACCCACCCCGTCGTTTTGGCGTCGGGGGTTCAAAATATAAAAGATTGACTTGTAAAAGTATTTATGATTTACAGAAAGCTAACCCCAACATACCTAGAGAAAACGCTAGGACGGTTTTAATTATGTTTAAAAAATTCCCAGGAATTATGTGGCTGAAATTTATTTAAATTTGGTATGTATTTTGTTTTCTTTTCAAATTGCATTGTGTCAAATATTATGATACATTTTCGGTACACTGGTTTTTGTTTATAGATACAATGTCATAACAAAGTGACTACAATGTAATGCATTCGTAGTATGTGGGAGCTATTGAAGAAGTTACAGAATACGAATGCCTGATATATGCCTCCTTACACACACAAGAGTAGCTTCTAAGCACGAACTATTCAATCAATCAATCAATCAATAAAATGTTTTTATTTCTAATAACGTTATTAATTAGTTGCACGGTTGCACGGTTCCAAAAAGTTGATCCTATGGAGAATAATCCGGCAAGAAACTCCATGGACACTCTTTTAAAATAAAAGATTTTACATTACTCACTTTACACTATGGCGATAACAGGATGTGAGTACATCGGAGGTTTATGTCATAATTAGCCTGAAATCAGGATTAAAATTAGGAAAAGGTTCTCAGCATCTGAGAACTCAATGTCAATTTAAAACAGATAACAATTATGTGAAATAATACACATCATCAAAATATATTAATTATAAACTACTTAGACTTAAGTGGCTACAATGTACTCACATTTACAGTTCCTGTTTACATAAAGTTGTAATAAACAATACAAAATAAAATTGTGAGTGACTAGGTAACCTCAGGCTGCACAGGGAGACCACCAGTGCATCTGTATTTTGACACCATACATTTTTATCATCAACATAGTCCTTGATTTTATAATATGCTTTCTTAACAAGGACAGATTTAACATAATTTTTAAATTTCTTGCCGGTGAGATCGGTGACAGACAGTATTATGTATTTTGTCTTTTAAAAAAGTCTCAAGGCAAGCAGGCGTTTATTTGAGTTAACTATGCCCGGTAGGCTTGCAACCTATTTGATTGGATTCAATAGTATACTTATAAACTGTGGCATAGTACCTTTTTTTATAGTAATAACGGCTTCACTTCCAGCTGAGTTTCCAATTTAAGCTGACCTAGTTTTATAAAGGCTTTCCGTGCATTGGAAGGTCAACTTAAACTGGATAATATAGCTACAATTCTGCCTACCTTTTCAGGGAATAAATGCCTGATAGTCATATTATGTGTGTTTATTCTATGCCAAGCTACAACAGCTGACCTTTAAACATTACCACGGTCACCCATCTCCCTTTCTAGCCATAACTAAGTAATTGCAGCTAAACAATAGACTATAAGGCTTGACCCGGTCACACAATGATTACGAAACAATATTTACTATGATGACAGGTCGTAGCTTTGTCAAATTAGCAGAAAGATTTAGTTACTAATAGAATTTTGACAAGTGTATATTGGTTTAAAGGTCGTGTTGTAAATAACAATAAAAATTTTATGTTTGTTTTAAATGTCACTAATTTACTATGAAGTTTTTGCAAAATGTAATAATATTTTTATCTTATTCTCTCTAGGTCTTGGTGATTTCCCAGTACTCATCATCCTCTCCACTACAGTTTTATGTTGACAACTCAATATGGAACCTTAAAAACATATCCACGAACTGTGGATATATCAATTTATTTCTACCGAACCTTTCGGGGCACAGCATGTTTTTATATTTCATACCAACACGCTTGTATTCCCCGAAGTATTATGTACACCCACAGTTCGCCAGTACATTTAGAGTCTATGTAATAAGGAGACGAGTTTATTGCCATTCACCAGGCATATATCGAAACTCCGAGCTGATACTGAGAATTTCATAGAAAAACCCAATAACACTTTGACCAAGACCTTTAGCGTTAGCAGTAGCGGACCTCTAGACTAATGAGGCGAGTTTTTATATGTCGTTATACAAAATGTATAAATCAGAGCAAACACCGAGAATAATATTATATCACACAGATGTGATAACTACTCATAACAGCCTACACAAATCAGTTGGGTCCCTGACACTGTGCCCACCCGTGTGAAACGTGCCCGGAAGGCGAAACACGCGGCGGGTTTACCTACTGGCAAAAAAATATTGTATTATTTTTGAGTATGATTAAATTTTTCTACTGCCAGAAATGCATAATGTATTTTTTGGAGTATTAATGTAACACAGACTCAGTGTGTTGATACCCTTATGTCCTTGATAAGAATAATGAGTAGGTACTTTTTATGATTTCTTTTTTAATAAAGTTTAAGATTCCTATTCCTTAGAGATCTAACTCTATAATAAAGTCTATTATTGTTTACGTACAGTCGCCAGCAGGTCAAGGTATACAAAACTGTCAAATTTCTCCAAATGATTTTAAACCTTAAGTTGTTGAAGATAAAGTTCAAAATCAACTGAGACAATTTGACATTTGGTGGTAACTTGATGTGCTTGCCACCGTACCTAGTTCATATCAACATTGTTCACAGTCTATTAGAAACCATTTTCGTGGAATGGCAAGATAACTCAAACCTAATAATTCTCTAACAACTTCCATAAAAATGACGCACGTAGGTTAGGTACTTATACATGTAACTGCCTCATTAGTCTAGTAACCCTAAGCGCGACTACTACGCTAGAGGTCCTGGGTTAGGTCTTAGGTCGATCCCCAGATCGAGCAGTGCAGCTCGGAGTCTGACTCAGATCAAATAAAAATTTAAGATGGCACTTTGCCAACAAAGAAGTGAGGCCGGGTAAAACTACGCCTAGCCGTTTACAAACACAATTTTACACTATATAACAATACCGAAACTGAGCCTTATCTTGTCAGTCGAGCTTTCGATAGCTTGATAGCTCGACTGACAAAATAAGGCGTAGTTTCGTTATTTGATCTGAGGACTCTGGATATGTGCCCGGTGAATTGCAACAGACTCGCCCCCTATTCGTCGCACCTAAACATACCGGCAAACTGTGGATACATAGAGTACACTTTTGCCTAACCCTTCGGGGAACACAGCAATGATGGTAGGTATACTTATACCTATCTTTAAAAAAACACCACTTAATGACGTGTCCTTCGATAAAACCATTAAGTTCTACCATAGGCTTTCCGCAGTTATTGACTTTTCAATATGGCGGCCACCCAAGGCTACATGTATGATTAATGTTGATATTATCGCCCTGAACGTTTCAAACGATATAATCAATATTTTAGTCTAGTTTTACTAGTAAACTACTTTATTATTTACCTCTAAGTTTGTATGATCTGCGGTCTTATTGACCTCCCTAGTACAAATGATACATAGAGTAGTAATTAAAAAAAAAAATCGACCGTCCGAAAATATAATCGATTCCCAAGTCAGGCAGTGTTATTGGGTTTTTCTATAACATTCTCATAAGTTTAAAAAAAAAAAAAGATTACTAGCAATATGGGTTAACACATTTCTAGTAATCTTGGTACCCTCTCGTAGGTGCTAAGCTAAATGCTTGCATTACGAGTGGGTTCACGTCAGTAGTGCAATTGGTAAGTTTCGAAATGAGAACCACATGATCACAGGTCCGACGCCCTAGCCTCGGCTACCACCGCTTCAAATTATTAATATAATAATGACTGTGTATTCCCCGAAGGGTAACACAGAGGTGTACTAATGTACACCCACATAACGCCGGTATGTTTAGGTCCCATGTAAAAGGTGCGAGCCTATTAACATGTATCTCAGCACAAATATATAGCCTAAAGCTGGAAGGAATAGATAGTTTTCAACCGACTTCGAAAAGTATGTTTAAATTGTATGTTATGTTATGACTTCGAAAAGGAGGAGGTTCTCAATTCAACTGTATGTTTTTCTACGTAGTACACAGGCAAAGACGAAATCAGAAACTAGGTTTACATTATTCATTCTTGTGTTAAAAATGGTGGAAGCTAGTGAAAGTAAATTTTGACGTCGGCAGTGAGTCATTTTAGGCACCTTATTGTTGTCTGCTTTATAGTATATTCTTTAAGTCTACCGACGAATCAGATATGGAATAAGCAATTGAAAGAACAGATGCCAAATGACATTTAATTACACCAGAACTAACAGGTATGGTAAGTAATCAAAACTGACACAATTGAATATTTAATGAACAAATCTGACACAATTAAATAGACTCAATATTGTAATAGAGAAACACGAATCAGTGCATTTTATGATAGCCACCAGCTTCGCTTCGCAAGGTATGCTATAATTTATGAACATCACGTATGCTCATAAATAATAGCCTTTTTATAGACCTTTCTAGATAATCCCTCTTTCATTGAGGTAAAATCGTGTAGAAATCCATACAATAATCCCAACAAACAAACTCCGCGCTGTGAAGATTTTAACTATAGTATGTAAGTAGTATTTTAATTTGAATCAAGCCAAGATGAACTCTAAATGCAATACCTAGAACAAAAACTGCGTAATACTAAACGCAAGATACAAGCAAGCCGATAGATTTCACGGTCCCTGACCATGTGGGGAACGCGGTGAAACGCGCGCCTGATCCGAATAGTGATGGACAAAGCCTACGCTGTAATGAGCAACTATACTTAATTACAATGAGTTCTAAAGGTACGTCCTTAACACGGACATTCGCGAACACTTAAGCAACGGTAACATTGGATCTAGTATTACAAAGCTTGACACTAACACGAAGGATTTCAACAATTTGCTTGTAAAGAAAGACTCCTAATAGGCCCCAATAGGCTCCCATTGGGAGAACTCGCGGGCTTTAAAAAGCAAAGGCGAGCGCTAGTGTTGTAGCGAAAATTTCGCTTCAATTTCGGGAGTATTTAAATTTTGAGAAATAAATTTAAAAGGGGGGACAATTTCATACAAACATGTTGATTTCGCTCTTTGTCAGGCATAGGACAGAGACAGAGCGACTTAGACGGATCAATTTATTGCTAACTAGCAAAAAGTAGGTAATGGAATACGATTTCTTTATTATGTCTTGTTTTTCACATTTGTTACTTATATTTAATCACAAGATCCCAAATATAATTTTAAGCTGACCACGGCATTAAATTTCAAAAGTTGCAGAGATATGGGAAGTCACTTATGGTCTAACATGGTCATTATATGGAAGCATTGATTCATCAGTCTTTGCATCATCAATAATAACTAGTATAGTAATCACCCACTTAATGTCATGGCCGTACTATAAAAGGATATTAATAAATATCGTTATTATGACGATATCGAACAAAAAGTTGTTTTCCAAGCTTCTAACAAGTCTGAAGTGGCATTTGAACAACACCCACACATAGTATGGGTCATTGTATATATGGCTCAGGTAGAAATAACAATATGTGTAGAATATTAATTCTCTTTGGAGGTCATCGCAAGTATCCTTTAGACTGCCCTCTTACTAATAACCATAATGTTTTAGACGCTGCGTAAGCACGTAATTATTGTTGTAGCATTTCTTTAATTTGAACTACACACATTATCTAATGATTGTTAAAAAGAAACCGTCGGTAATTAAAATCAGGACCGACAATCTTACCTTGAGGAACGCCCGAAAGCGATGTAATAATATATATAATAATAATTTAATTTAAAAGTCAGCATTGAAGTTAAATTTGTAAGTTCATGAATGGGAAATCTCAAATAAATATAACGTAAGAATTTTCTTTTGACAACATCCAATAATGTATAATAGACTTGAATTCTTGCAAAGAAATCTGTCTAAACCGTTGTTGATTCATATTCTTACATCTCTAATTCTTGCTAGCGGTCCCATCCCTACTAGTATCGATTGGCACGCAAACTATCTTTCCTGTTTAACAAATACTTATTAACCTCACGCTATTAACTTTTCGTTTATTACGTAAGAAACATTACGTAATTTTTTAACTGATGAATATTTTGAACTTCTACCTATATAGCTTAATATACGTTCTTCATTGTTATCCTACCTAGTAGCTTATACGACCCTTATATCCATTCCACCCAGATCCTTTATTTCTATACTCGCACCATAGTTTGGAAGTAAGTAACCATCCAAATACAGTCTACCCGTGACTATGGATGCTGTAAAGGATCCGGAACGTCCGGTATTAAATATTATCAACATAAGCGATAAAATCTATTAATACTAAATCTATAAACGTTATTTTTTTCTTTCTTTGTTTAAACCTTTTTGCATTTTTAGGATCTGTATACAGTAAATTTCTCTTAAGATATGAGAAGATGAGCTCTCAAATATTTTATTCCCAGTTTTGGCTTCTGTTGCTCTAATAAAGACCGATGTTAGTTTTTCTTCAATATCTATAATGTACAGTACATCGGCCTGTTACAACTGTATTATGAAATTATAGATTATTTACAAGGCAACAAGAACTCCGATATTCATATTCAAAAATTTAATGAAAATAAAAATAAGCCCGTAATTTCTACAAACATCAAGTTAACACGTGGTGATATTGTCAACGTTTTCAAAAGGTGTCGAGATAGTAGATAATCGAGATTATCAAATCCTTATCCTCTAGTATATATACGTAGAAAATCCATATTAGATACTGTTACAATTTTTATCTTGATTACCTACTGACGTTTTTTTACCTGCCTACTTGGTACTTACCTATTTTTTCTCTGGATTGAGTCTTTCTTTGCTTTCAATGAGTTGAGTCTTTCTTTGGTTATTACAAAGTTTAAGCCAGTAGTTTGAATACTTATAGTGAGCTCATAACTGAATAAGATTTATGATTTAAATGATATACGTTTTTAGTTTTAACTGTGTTACCAGCGATGGTTTTGTCCGTGCCAATCCAATGGGAATAACCCGAAAACTCGTATTAGTGATCACCTACTTCAAATTATAGAACTTTTATGGATATTTCTCGATTCGACTGACTTTGATGACTGCCTCGTTGGACTAGTGGTCCCAATCGCGACTCCTACGCTAGATCGATCGATTGTGTTCGATCCCCAGGTCGAGCAAAGTGTTATTGAGCTTTTCAATGAAGTTCTCAGTAGCAGCTCGGAGTCTGGATTTGTGCCCGGTGAATGGCAATAGGCTCGCCCCTATTAAATGGGACCCAAACATACCGGCGAACTGTGGGTGTACATTAAGTGCACCTCTGCCTAACCCTTCGGGGAATACAGGCGTGATGGTATGTTATGTATGTTTATGGATATTTTTACTTTTAAAATCATCGTGTTTTATAGTGTATCCCTATTTCAATTAACTTTCGCTGAACGGCTCATAAATTTTATATCTACTTATGTACTTTGTTTTACATAAAGTAGCAAGCTGACATAAAACCCATTGTAATTCTAATTTTATTCGAGCGATTTTCCACTGCCGTGATTACATCCATTGCATGAAGATATGCGACCATATGCTAATTGTTGTAAAAAAAGTGTTCTTTCCTTCAGTACTTTGGCGTAAAATTGAGCAAGAGCGCAATTTCTTAAATTAATATGCTTCGAGTTAGCATTGCAAAACAGTAGTTTTTTTTATAGTTTCTGTCAACAAACTTGTCTAGTTTATAAAGATAAATAGTCTCAGAATTTTTTTTTATTAAACGTAGACATTTTGATGCATGCAAACGTAAAAGTTATATGCATTAGGGTAAGCGCGTAAGGGTGTGATATGCGCACCATCTATTAGATATTTGGTCAGTCCGCGGACTCTCCAAATCCTAGTGAATCATTCGACCTGCCAATTAAATCCTTCCAGCTACCACCTTACGTCAAAACATCGCTGTCTCAGGAATTCAGCAACAAATTATGTAGAGATGCATTTATTTACATAAGAATTTCTTTTTCCGTATTAAACACCCACGCAAGCATTACTAAGAGAACTTGCGTGCAATACCTGTAAGACTGTCCGTTTTCACTTAGCGTAGATGTGTAAATTTTGTGGTGGAAGCAGGCAAGTCATTCATTATTAACAACTCATTTCCCGTCCCACTGCCGGACATGGATTCCCTCCCAGAATGAGCCCTCTCATTAGGCTATGCCAAATCTAAAGTAGCGTTGGTGGCCCAGTTGTAACAGCCCCGACTTACGAGTTGTAGATCGTAGGTTTATAGCCAGACAGGCGCTTTCATCATCATCATCATTTTCATAATTAATTATCACGAGCTTAAACGGTGAAGAAAAACATCGTGAGGAAACCTGTGAAGTCTGCCAACCTGCAGTAGGCTACAGGCGTGGCGGACAGCCTAATCCCTCTCGTTATTAGAGGAGACCCGTGCCTAGCAGTAGGACAATGTAATGGGTTGATGATGATGATGATGATGATGATGATGACATGTGTAATCTTAAGTATGCAATCTTGTGCGTATTCATAATTAAAGCGGCGGCAGCCTGATGGCTAGGGCGTCAGACTTGCGATCATGTGGTTGCCGGTTCGAAACCCACCCATTGCACTACCGACATGAACCCACTAGTAATACAAGCAATTAGCTTAGTACTTAATTTGAATAAGGCTTAAGCTTCTAGCTTGTTTTTATGCAGTATCACAGGGCTGATTAAATCCACCAAAAAAAAATAAAGCATTCATTAAACCAGTTTAGTAAGACCATATTTTGTCAGCCCACATAGTTTACCATGAAAGGATACCAGTAGCGTACTTATACTGACCAAATTGGTCAGATTGGTCGGCCTATTAAAATGCCGGAACATAACGACATATTTGTCCTGATGAATATCGATATAAGTAAACTAAAAAAAGAAAAAACCTGACACGCATTATATCTCGACCGATTATCATCAAACATAGCTAAGAACACTCCCGACTAATTCACCAATAAACAAAAAAAACTAAATCAAAATCGGTTCATCCGTTCGGGAGCTACGATGCCAGAGACACACACACACACACACGCACACACAGACACACACGTCAAACATATAACAGTTTCTGCGTCGGGGGTTAAAAAGAATTAATGTGGTGTGCTTATTATCTCATCACTACATAGTATAAAACAAAGTCGCTTTCTCTGTCCCTATGTCCCTTTGTATGCTTAAATCTTTGAAACTACGCAACGGATTTTGATGCGGTTTTTTTTAATAGATAGTGTGATTCAAGAGGAAGGTTTATATGTATAATACATACATATTTTAGTATAGAAAAGCCAATAAACCACGCGGGCGAAGCCGTGGGCGGAAAGCTAGTACTCTATATAATAAAAGGCGCCGATTTGAAAACCCGTGCTATTTTGTTTGCCTCATCGGTCTAGTGGTCATAGCCGCGACTGACCGTCGTCATGCGATCGATTCCTAGATGGGAGGGATAGGTTTCTAGTGTCTTTTTAAACTTTGTAAATTAAAGATATTTTCAATGGTCAATCAAGAAATCTTCATATCCAAAATTTGAACCATTTGTAGAAGAAAAAAAATATGTTTGTCACAGAGATACACGCAGTCAGACGAAGCTTGAAAAGGTAACAGACAGACTGTCCTTTCGCATTTTATTTTGGTCTATGCAACATACGTAAAACATACCATCACGCCTGTATTCCCCGAAGGGTTAGGCAGAGGTGTACTTAATGTACACCCAGAGTTCGCCGGTATGCTTGGGTCCCATGTAATAGGGGGCGAGCCTATTGCCATTAACCGGGCACAAATCCAGACTCCGAGCTGCTATTGGGAATTTCATAGAAAAACCCAATAACATTTTGCTCGACCTGGGAATCGAACCCATGACCTCTAGCGTAGCAGTCGCGCTTGGGACCACTAGACTAACGAGGCAGTCATTTTGGTCTATGATAATACTATATTAAAATAAGTATGGTTTTAATTATATACATAAGTAGTAGGTACAAAACAAGAACATTGTTTAGTAAATTTTGGTTGTAAACAAATTCGTTTTTGTATTTTATATACGGAAATACTGAGTTGCACAATAGCTTGGTTTCCTAACCTCTTTAAGCCGGAAGTTGTTGTCTATGCTAGTACTGATTGGCACGACTGTGGTTCCTTTATAAGCCATGACCAATTTACATGTATTACACGTAGCTTGTATCATTAAACTAGTGATCACAGCTATCGGGCGGGTCTCGGTTTCGATCCCAGGTCGAGCAGTGTATATCATAATGTAATATGTATCGGATTTTGTATAAAATAACTGCTTCATTAGTCTAGTGGTCCTAAGAGCGACTGCTACGCTAGACGTCCTGGGTTCGATCCCCGGGTCGAGCAAAGTGTTATTGGCCTTATCTATGAAATTCCAATTGCAGCTCGGAGTCTGGATTTGTGCCCGGTTAATAACAATAGGCTCCCTATTACATGGGACCTAAACATACCGGCGAACTTCTGCCTTACCCTTCGGGAAATACAGGCGTGATGGTATGTTAATGTTTATTTATATAATTATAGCTTTATTGATTTGAAGAATCTTGTGTCTTTTGAAGATGACATACAAAGGGCGGTTCACATTACATACTTTATCGCGATCTGCGATTTCTTTGCAACCTATATGTTATTTACTTCCTCGTAGTTTAGGTAAATGCACCCAACGTATTCAAATCTCTGCATATAATATAGAGCTGATGGATTTAAGTTTCAGAACCGATAAAAATTTCTCCACATATCAAATTACAGTAGCAATGTTTCTGTCAAAAACTGATAGATTGATTGTCATTGATACCACAGCGCATTTTTGACGAAATATTATATTCGGTAGGAACATTTCTGTCGCATATAATATATCAACAATAGTACCTACGAGCTCTCGGAAGCACGTCTCTCTCTCTCTCTCTCTCTCACGCTCTCCCTACGTCTAAAATACCTAATGATATTAATCTGTATCTGGAGCTAGAGCTAGAAGGTTAGAACTGCATAATTAGTCTAGTCCTAGGTTCGATTCCCAGGTCAAATGCTATTGAGTTTTTCTATGAAATTCCCAGTAGCAGCTCAGAGTTTGGATGTGACAAGTTAATCGCCATAGGCTCGCCCCCTATTACATAAGCAGCACCTAACATACCGGCGAACTGTGGGTGTACATTAATATTCATTAATAATAGGTAGTAAAAATGTTGTCTGGAAGATATCGATTTTAGTGCTAAGACCGCTAAAACCGATATATTACAGATACTTTGTCCCTCAGTCCCCTTCCTTCTCCTTTTCTCTTTACCCTCCCTTTTCCTTAAGAAGGTTCGGCAACGCATTTGAAACTCCTTTGGTTTTGAAAATGTCCATGGGCGGAGATGACTACTTACCATCAGGTAGCTCGCCTGCTCGCTTGCCCAGTTATCCCATAAAAAAAAGACCCTTATAAATGTTGCTTCTTATTATTATCAATGCCTCTGTCTAACCTTCCGAAAATACAGATGTGATAGTATCTTATCTGGTTAGACTAAAAGCCGAATATATTTGGGGAAAAGGCTAGGAAGAAAATGAGGTTACAGAAACATCACTTTTAGGCCAAGTACGAACTAACAGAAGTTATTCGCATCGTGTGATCATTGATAAACGTTATCTATATCGAGATAGCCGTCATCTCGTGGTATCTTATTTAAGAAAGTGCTTATAAGTCGATAAGATATGTGGCTTGTCGTCGTCGGACAAGCATCGACCCGCCAGATGGTAAGTACGGTGGCCTGCACATCAAGTTACTATAAAATGTCAAATTTTCTCAGTTGATTTTGAACGTTATCTTCAACATTTTAAGGTTTAAAATCATTTGGAGAAATTTGTTGGTTTTGTGTACCTTGACCTGCTGGCGACTGTTCCTAAGCGGTTACCGTACCTTATGGACGCTTGCATCACAAAACGGATGGGAAGGAGAAAAGGAGAAAAAAGGGAACTGAGGAATTGGGCCTCCGGCACTCCACACTCTTCCTGTATCCCCTAAAGGGTTAAGCAGAGGTGTAGATACCCACCCACAATTCACCGGTATGTTTACGTCCAATGTAAAAGGGGGCGAGCCTATTGCCATTCACCGGGCACATATCCAAACTCCGAGCTGCTACTGAGAATTTCATAGAAAAACCCAATAACACTTTGCTCGATCTGGGAATCGAACCCAAGACTAAAGAGCGACAGCTAAAATAGACTAATGAGGCAGTTAAAGATAAAAATAATATTTTTAACAAAATTTAATCCCACTGCTGGGCAAAGATAACTCGGAAAACAAGCTTCTTTACAATTGTTGAGTACATTTCTTTTATACAATTAACGCGTGTGATCATTAGATAAGCGTAAGAAAGTTGGTGTACGCTTCCGATTTCTCGACGAAAATACTTTACATGCTCAGTCAGATCAAATCGTGGTTTGTGAAACGCTTTTTGTAGAGGACCGGGAAAAAGGTTTTTTCAACCAATCACTAACGTCACCTCAAAGACGTAAATGTAAAAAAAAGTGAAGGCAAATTTCGACTTAGCGTAGCGTCTGATGTACTTAACCAGAAGACGCAGGTTCGAGATCTGCCCGCGGTCGTACTTATTTTAACTTCACTAAAATAAGGTTATCAGTTGTAAATGTATTGTACATTTACATTATAAACATTATTTGAGAAACACAAGAAAAACTAAATAAATGCAGGTGGAAATGCGGAGCACAGCTAGTTATTCATACTAAAATTACAGTCCTAAATTGAAAACATACTAGACTCGACCTTACAACGCAAAACCTAGTCTATAAATACAAAACTTTCTCAACTACGTAATAAATTTCTATTACCTACCTGTAGTGCAGGGGTTAACGCTGAGGTCGGCTCAAGGGTGACAGCCTGGCCTCACTCAAGGGAAGGCTGTGACATTTAAACAAACATGCATCACAATTTACCGATTTCTATACACACATTGCAAGCTTAACTTTTCAAAACGTGATTGAAAATTTAGTGCGCTGGAATTCTTGAGGCCTTTTTAGACCTTTAGATTAGGCGGGAGTTTTAGTTCTACAAGAGTTCTACGAGAATACCGAATATCATCATGGAATGTTGAACTCTCGCGGACTAAAAACGGGCCTTGGATAGAATGATTCTCATGTGAAGACCATGTGTCGTGCCTCGCCTTCAATCAGATAGACAAACCACTTGGTGTAGGTCACTGGGAGTCAATGTAGGAGGCATACAACTAGTCCCCTATGGAATATGGATATCTATAGAGATAATATCGGGAAAATAATGCTTCACACATAAAAAGTCCTTTTTGTTTATTTCATTTTTCATATACACCATCATGTGTACGTCAATACAACATTTAGGGGTCTTGGCAGTAGAAATTTTGACAACAACTATAATGTACTCACTGAGTACCAAAACTTTTGCTATAAAATCGTAATTGTAAAAAGAATCTACACATCTGACCTTATGCAGGTGTGTGTTTTGCCAAATATCGCCAAGTATGTTTAGGTTCCTCCATCCACTCCTCCCTCCGGGCCCAAATCCAAACTCACTGAAAATTTCATAGAATTTCCTTCTACTTCGGGTGACAATTAAAACTGTATAGGTAGTACTAAACATTGCTTACAGTAAAACTTGTTAAAAATTAAAAACACAGGTCGATTACCTAAGAGTTGTTATTGGATCATAGCTTCGTTTTACAGTTTTTTTTATATGATATATATACCGGTGAAACTGTTTGGCATTAATATGGACGTGACACGCCAAGGGTATAGTGTATCTGGAGCAATATTTTGGTGTAACAGAAAACTGGATCGAATTGGCACGTTGTTTTATGTATTGCCAAGTTGCCAAAAAGTAGGTAAACTTGAAAATCAATTCAATCATTCAAATAACTTGAAAGTTGCTTAATTAACATTAACATATCATCACACCTGTTTTTCCCGAAGCGTTAGGCAGAGGTGTACTTAATGTAAGTACACCCACGTTTGCCGGTATGTTAAGGTCTCATGTAATAGGAGGCGAACCTATTGCCAGGCACCGGGCACAAATCCAGAAGCCGAACTGCTCTTTAGTTGCGTAATAATGGAAAAATATGTATAAATAGTATTTATAGAATATATGTTCTATAATATCTAGATCTAATAATCAGACGATTGATTCGTTTTGGGCATTCTAATTTACCGTAAATTACCGCTATTTTACACATTCTACAGTGTTAATAAAAAAATCACACAAAAGCCCGTTAAAGTTACAAAACTACCGTTAACATGACACATATTTTAACAATAACCGGTGACGGCAAACGTTAAAGTAAACAGCAGTTATGTCAAGTTTATCAGTTAACGACTTAACTATCTAACATGTAGAATCTCCCTAATGAACCGTCTAGACACGATGAAGACTTCAACGAGTTATTAGTTGAAGTCGTTTATCCCAAGGCTATGGGTTCAAGTTGTTAACATAAACTACGTATTGGTATGCAATTACTGGTTTTGCTCTTTGGTTTTCATGGCTTTACAACATGATGATTTGTAGCCTCAGTTAACTTTAAATAATGACAATTATGAATAACGTTTATTATCACCCAAATTATGTTCAAATACAAAGCGTTTTGACTTCGGAACTAGGATTTAATCTGTATCTTAAAAGTCGGTGCCTTAACTGTTATTTGTGCCGATTTTTAATATAAGTCCGTCACCATTCGATACCTACATTATTTTATTAATACTCCTTACTTATCTATCGTTACCCCACAAATAAATCCTGGATCAATCGAAAGATCTTAATTCGACAAAATACACACCTTTTACTTTTTAGCAGAAAAGGCTTTGAAATTCAGCAGGCGATCGATATAACAAAAAAGGCCGTACAATTGGACCATACAGCCATCCCATTATTAATGAGAATGAGATTTTCTATACTAATATTATAAAAAGAGAATGGATGAAAGGCGATTGACGAAAGGGATTTATAAAGCGAATGTCAGTGGAGTCGCCGGGAGGGGACGCCCTAGAAAGATATACCACGACCTTATTGGTGAGATCCTTCAGAAAGGTCAGGTGCGTAGTACCCGCAACCGGCGCATGTGTATGACAAGATGTATGAATGTGGACGAAGCAAAAGAGGTATGCAAGAATCGTAGCAGATGGCGTTCTGTAGTTTCTGCCTACCCCTATGGGAAAAAGGCGTGAGTGTATGTATGTATGTATATTATAAAAAGGTAAAGTCCCATATATTGTCCCTTCTCTACAGTGTTCTGTTTAATCCTCTATCTCCATCTTATCTTAAAGAACGTTTTCAGTTCCTCCATGACACGCATACGAGATATCTAAGATCATCGGAAAACTTGAGACTTGAGATGCCAATGCACTCCACAATTTTTCTGGACAATTCCTTTTCTGTTCAAGCTGTACGGCTTTGGAATGCCTTGCCCGTGTCAGTGAGACGCGCACAATCACTGGCAATATTCAAAAGGTTGGTGAAGGAGCATTATCTGTCACTATAGCTGATACCTATATTCTCCTTGTTCAAATACATATATTTTCCTGAAATTAATTGTATAACTATGTCTAATTATGCCATATTCATTGATATGTCTTTATATATAAACTGTATATATATACCTATATAATTATATATTTATATATTATATACATACAATGTATCTATATTATATAAATTATCTATGTAACGTATATTATGTATTTATATCATGCTAATTTAAAAATAAGTTAATCTAAGTATTTCAGTTTATTTTATGTACGCCAGACTACCCAGTTATCACCGTACCTTTCTTTTGAGTCCATCCAAAGGTTGTCTGTAAGAGATCGCTTTTAGCGATAAGACCGCCCATTGTGCCATTTTATGTTTTATAACTTGTACTTAACAATAGTTTTTGGTGTGCAATAAAGAATATTCTATCTATCTATCTAAAGTTTGTCAGTTTGTTAGGTTGTAGGGATTAAACTCTGGATCTACTGAACCGATTTAAAAAAATATTTCATCAATAGAAAGCTACGTTCTTCCTGAATGACAGAGGCTATATATTATCCAGTAAAATGAAAACAAACGTATAGTCCACGCGGGCAAAGCCACGGGCGGAAAACTTGTAAGAAATATGCAAGAGCCATCTTTAATAGATACAGCGGAATTTTAAACAGCTACTATTTAAAGGTGTTTAAGGAAGCTTTGAAGGACACCTCTCGAAGTGTCGTTTCAGTTGCGAAATCGCAATTAGCAGGGCCACCATTCATGATGCAGGAACGATTAAACACACCTTGACATCCCCCAGCAGTCGTAGTATCGCGGCGGCCATTTCCTGCGTTTCTCAATCGCAACCGAACAGAAATTGCGACTGCTACGCGGCCGTCTCGGATTAACATCGTTAGCCAGCCATTTTGATAACTGACCTTGTGTGCAGTGCTGGCAAAAGCGTGACTTTATTGATGCAAAAAGTCGCCAAATCCGTATCTACAGATCTTAATTTTAAATTAGTTAGATAGTAACAATTTATAATGGGCTAGAGAGAGATATCCTCTCAATAGCTCAAAGTTATTTTCAGCAAATACAGCCGCGGAAAGACACCGTCTACTTACAATAGACACCAATCAGAAAATCAGACACGTCTCACGACACATAAGATAGATGTCAAAATATGATAACTTACCATAATAACGTATAAAAAATATGCTTATTATTTTATTATGTGGTAGCATTAAATAATGTGAATATGTGACGTCACCTGAAGACGTAAATACATATTGGAAGAAAATTTCGTTCATCACAGGCAGTGGACAGCGTACGTACTTAACCGGGGGGACGCAGGTTCAAACCCTGCCTGAGGCCGAATTTTTCTTTCACTAGAAAATTCATATCTTTGTATAAAAAATCTATCAAATGGTTTTCAAATGGATGCTTAATTAGGTTTAACACTTCCGAATAAAAGATTAATTTAACAAAAAGCTAATTAGCTGAATGCATCGGATTCGTTGGCGAGCTAAATGCACAAGGTCGTGCCCTCAATTCGCAACTCTCACTTTGTTTAAGACAGACGGATTGCTTCGCTTTTATTACGGACAAATGCAAAATCTTGGATTTATTATTTGATTAGCGTAGGCTGGTTTTACTCTCACGCCGATCGTCAGACGTACATTGATGTGGACTTCTCATAAAATGAGGGACACAGAACTGTGTGGAACTTTTAATGGAATAATAATAAAAATGGGGAGCTCCGGGAACTCAGGTTTTCTTCCGGAAACTCTCCTATTACTCTCTCTTTATCTCTTTATTACTGCTTCATTAGTCTAGGGGTCCCAAGCGCGACTACTTGTGTTACGCTAAAGGAGTTTTATTGAGTTTATCTATGAAATTCTCAGTAATAACTCGAAACGTTGATTTGTGCCTGGTTAACCGGCGAACAAGATGTACAATACGTACACCTCTGCCCCTTCGGGGAGAACAGGCGTGATGGTATGTAATGTTAGATACGCTAAAAACGTTACACTCAGTATATTACTGTAAATAAAATTGTTAATGTCAGAGCGTTTCGTAACATACATGAGTCATTGCGTACGTGCTGGCCACAACATTGGTCCAACGTGAATGCTGATGAGGAGGCATTGAGTTTTAGGTCATGCAGATAAGGACAAACAATTCTTACAATGATCAATATAATACATTTTGATTTTGTATGTAGCACTATGATGATAATCGTCATATTTCAACAAATTTTCTCGAAACCTTAACAAATTATATACTAAAACCTTCCTCGTCAATCACTTTATGTATTGGTGAAAATCTTATGAACATCCGTTCAGTATTTTTAGAGTTTGGCGCGAACAGGGAGGCCTTTGACCAACAGTGGGATCAACCGGGCTGATAAAAAAAATCAACGCTAACAGTTATGTCAATATTTGTTATCAAAGTCAACTAGATTTATACATTTATGATATTAGACATTTCTACCTACCTCGTTGATTCCATTTGCAAAGCAAGACAATACAATACCCATTCATATGTTTTATAATTCTGAAGTAAGACAATAGCCATATATAACTGATACACACAAAATTATACATATTGCAACTGTCTGTTTGTTTGTTGTATGTTTTCGAAACCAGCCAATTTTGTTCCATTATATTCTCTTGATATTGCGGATGGATTTAGGAATTGTTAGGTATATTGTTATGTCATGTTTGGAATTTTTATACTACTTATATAAAAATATAGCGCTTGTTTTTTTAATTCAATTTTTTTAGATGGTAATGCGGGCTTTATTTTAGGGACCCATAGCTCAAAGAAAAAATTGAACCCTTTTAACATTACTTCATTTTCCGACTCTCTGTCTGTAAAGTAAGAAGAAGGAGTTCCCAGAAATGCGTACAAAAAAAATGGCATGGCCATAAAAAAAACAGTAACATACCATCACGGCTGTATTTCCTGAAGAGAAAGGCAGAGTTATACTTACTGTACACCCCCAGTTCGCCGGTATGGTATAGGTCTCATGTAATAGGGGCCAGCCTATTGCCAATATGTGGGCACATATCCAAACTCCGAGCTGCTATTGAGAATTTTATAGAAAAACCCAATAACACTTTGCTCGACCTGGGAATCGAACCCAAGACTTAGGACCATTAAAGTAATGAGGCAGTCTGCGGCGTAAAATGAAAGACAGAAATTAATTTTTAATTTATAAGACACGAGTCGTTCATAGTAGTTCCATTACCATCTATACTTAATAATATAATAATAATATTATAAAGCTGGCGAGTTTGTTTGATTGTTTGTTTGTTTGCTTGAACGCGCTAATCTCAGAAAATACGGGTCCGATTTGAAAGATTCTTTCAGTGTTAGATAGCCCATGTATCGAGGAAGGCTATAGGCTATATATCATCACACTAAGACCAATAGGAGCGGTGCATAAATGAAAAGTGATGCAAAAACGGGAAAAAATATTCCTTTTAATGCAGAAAAGCCGAGAAACCACGCGGGCGAAGCCGTGGGCGGAAAGCGTATATCATATAATATTTTTTCCCATAACCTATTCTACTCACAATTAAAATGTTTGGCAATACAACCGACAATAATTACGGAAGCAAAGAGTATCAGAATTCACCATGGTTATGTTATAACTGCTCGTTTACGGTTGAGGTTTGAGGTCATTGGTTAGTATGAATGGGTAAAATTACAACGTTTTTGACCTCAAAATACCATTACCCACATTTATGTTACTGCCTTATTGGTCGAGTCGTCCTAAACGCGAATGCTACGCTAGAGATCATAGGGTTAGATTTCCAGGTCGAGCAATGTTATTGAGTTTTTATATGAATATCTCAGAAGCAGCTCGAGAGTTTGGATTTGTGCCCGGTTAATGGCTATAGGCTCGCCCTCTATGTCATGGAACCTAACGATACAAGCGAAATTTCTCTCTCTCTCTCTGGCTTCAGGGAATACAGGCGTGATGGTATATAAATTACTGCCTCATTAGTTTAGAGGTTCTAAGCGTGACTGCTACGCTAGAGATCCTAGGTTCGATCCCCAGGTCGAGCAAAGTGAGGAACCTTAACATACCGGCGAAGTATTGGTGTACATCTCTGTCTAACCCTTCATATAAGCGTGATGGTATGTAAATATCTACTTAAAGCCTCTCTCAAAATGACCACAGCATAAAAAATTGTGATCATACAAAACCAGTTCACAAATCTGCACATCTCTAGGAAGTCTTGGTGAACGGACAAGGGCTGCGGTAATCAGAACCGGTTGAACTGGCCCCCGGGTCAATGCGGCCAAGCTGTGGCAAGTTTAACATGTTGCGACGTACTATATGGCTACTTCATAGAATAGGTATTAGTTGGAAGCCGTTTTCGGGCATTTCTGAATGGCGTGTATTGCGTCCAAAGTATTTTCTTTTTATGGGATAACTCGGCAAACGAGCAGGCGAGCTACTTGATGGTAGGGTAAAGGATTTTCTGATGCGTTGCCGAGTCTTTTTAAGGGAAAAGGGCGGGGAAAAAGTAAAGGCGAAGGAAGGGGACTGAGGGACAAATTGGGCCTCCGGTGCTCCACACTCGCCGTACGAAACGTAATAGTATGCATACTTAACGTCGATATTCTGTGGGGGTGTAGTACTTCCCCGGTCGTGCGGACCCATTCATACTAGCATGTAGACATGCCAGCACGACACCACCATTACTAAAACATACATACATACATACACTCACGCATTTTTTTTTTTCCCACAGGGGTAGGCAGAAACTATGGACTGCCACTTGCTACGACTCTTGCATATATTTTTCGCTTCTTCCACATTCATACATCTTTTCATTATATACTTTCATAATACTACTACGAAATTACAAACGGTTACTGGCAATAGGCTCGCCTCTATTACGTGAGTGTTAAGGCAACAGTTTTATAGAAAACAGAACCATAATCCACATGATAACACGTTTAGATATTTGATTGACAAAGATTCTGAGTAATGAGTTTACACCACGGAAGAGATAAATAAGATTGGAATGGCCCTCGCTGCTATTTTGTACTAAGACCAGTGTCGCCGCTTTACTCCCACTATTTCAATTCTCAAACATACGCAACATTATCTTTACAAGTTTTTCGCACACAATCAAATCACACACACATAAATCTGTGGGCAGCAATTTGTTCACACACCAGCACCAAGCTCCCGTAGGCATTAGACACACACACGCAACAAGCATACGCTAGTGCTTGAAAAGCCGACTGAGAATTTATCGATATTTTTATCGATAAATTCTCAGTCTGTTATGTATTTTTATATTGAATGGGGAAAAGGGGAACATAAAATCAAGAACTATTTTCATTTAATATTAATTAATTTAAAAGAATTGGGGGAAACCTAACATAACATATTAGAGTTATAACATAACATTATTATAATTAATTGCATAATATGTCGAATAGAATCAAATATTAAAATATATATAAAATAGGTAGGTATAGTATTTAACTTAGATTTGACTAGACTATAATGTATCGATTCAGTATTAAAATCTAAGTAAAATAAAATGGTCTACATGCCGCTTTATCTTCATTCATTCAATCATTCGTATAATAAAATACATCTAACTAAAAATATACTCTCATCAATGAAATATATAATATTTCATAAATAATTTTTGTTAAACGTAAATATAGTTGAGAATTCTATGGATGCTTTTATTTAACTTCACGGTCACCTCGATATCGATAGATGTACGCCGTACACCACTCACGGCCAACCCCGGCCAACGACGAACAACGGCCATGTTTGAGGTGTAGAGAACGCAATGCATGCAGTACATTGCAAGCGGACTAGGTCATCGCGTTGATTAAACGAGAACATATCGGGCAATGTATTTTATTTGTAACTTGTTGCAATAATATGAATGATGTTTGGAATTTCATAGTGATCAGTATATTTTTATGTTTTTATCAATTATTGTGCTAAATAAATGCTATTTTTGACTTACAGATGGAAAGATATACCTCCTTGCTATATACTGGAGGTCTGACTTTTTATCTATCACGTAAGAATAACACAACACGGCATTTTAAAGCGGAGCTCTGTTCTCTGAAATAGTCCTAAGCACACTAAACGCGGCGCATGTATGATTCGGTCGAGTTATGATTGTCTAATCATAACTGTGGCGCGCCTGCCCCGCCCACATGGCCATTCCAACCTTATTTATCTCTTCCGTGGTTTACACCTAACATTATAATTAAACCGTTTCAAAATTGATAGAGTAATTTATTACACGTTAAATTTGAGATAATCTACGTATGGCGTATGGTGTTCTAATGTACACCAAGTTCGCTGGTAGGTTTTTATTAGATCTTATAAGAACGAGCCTATTGATCGCCATAATTACAAATCTTTACGAGCCACTGAGATTTTTTGAAAACCCAATAAACTTACCTGGATATCGAATTTAGAACCCCACGCTGATTGGACGCATTTCTCCTCCTCACTCCATAAACCTTTCGCTTGTTCCACATCTCGTCATACACACGCACGAGTTGCGAGTACTACGCACCTGACCTTTTTGGAGGACCTGGCCAATAAGATCGGTGTATGTCCTTCTAGGGCGACCTCTCCTAAAGCTGCCGCTCACATTCGCCTTATACATTCCACAATATACGGTTGCAGAATTCAAAAGCATACTTTAAGTAGGCCTACTGTGAGAATAACCTATTGCAATCAAATATTTCCTACGGTTAATCTAAAAATTAACTATTTTTGGGAGACCTCGATATAATCCAAACTAATATTATAAAGAGGATGGTTTGTTTGCATTGAATAGGCTCTGAAACTACTGGACTGATTTGAAAAATTCTTTCACCAATAGAAAGCTACATTATTCCTGATTGTCATAGACATATTATCCCGTAAAATCAAAAGCAACGTACATCAACGCGGGCGAAGCCGCGGGTGAAAAGCTAGTAATTTATAATTAAGGCCCTATGAGTCTAGTTATTGGTAAATACTATATTGAGGTTATTTTATTACAGTTAGTATTTAATTTCAAAACCATATATGGCGTTAATAAAGGCTATTAATAAGTGAAACTCGATTTTTACCTATATTCCATTAGGTTGGATTATTATTAAACCGCGCAATTTGCATTTTGAATTTATTATAATATGCTCAAAATACAATAGTCCAAAGTTACACTTGTGTTATTTTACCACTATTAAAAATATATACTTCCTTCCGTTTTGTCAGTCGAACACGTTGTTTCATTGTAACATAATACTTATAATATAAAATTCCCTAAAAATAATAGAATTTATAGCCACACACCTACTTAGTTAAAAATCGTACACTTAACAATAACGAGATTAACATCTCCGAAGATAGCACAGTTTTTTATGAGGTATTTAGGTTAAACCATAGGTAGACACAAAAGCCGTCTAGACTCAAAGTTATTGACCTGGATAATGCAAACAATGACTATAGTTATTAGATATGTCTGTAGTTAAATTTATTGCTATACAATTGTAGATTTCTAGTTCATCATACTCCTGTACTATGACGGCGTCTATAAATATAATTAAATTGTAATTGATCGATGTCTGTATATATTGTTAATTATCATACTGTATACATACCATCACGCCTGTATTCCCCGAAGGGTTAGGCAGAGGTGTACTAACGTACACCCACATTTCGCCGGTATGTTTAAGTCCCATCCCATGTACTAGGGGGCGAGCCTATTGCCATTAGCCGGGCACAAATCCAGCCTCCGAGCTGCTACTGGGAATTTCATAGAAAAACCAAATAACAAGTTGCTCGACCTGAGAATCGAACCCAGGACCTCTTGCGTAGCAGTCGTGGTTGGGACCACAAGACTAACAAGACAGTCGAGTATACCTATTGTTAATTATAATAAAAAAACGATAGCCGAAGATCGGGCTTTGTGGCGTTCCCTAGGAAAGGCCTAAGTCCAGCATACAGGACGAGTATAGGCTGAAGACTTTTATTAAAAAATATGCGCATATGGGTAGGTGATGCTGTCACATCCTTTGGTGAGCGGGTAAAACCGTGGGTTTATTATAACACCGTCCTAAAACCTATAAAAAACAATGAGTCTTGTAAGGAAGATGGCCCAATCCCCCAGTAAGCAATTTACATAACAAAAGATGAACATCTTCATAAAAAACTAACCTAATTACTGTTTCATCTCAAACACAGAAGACATAGTTTTTGTGCTACCTGCTTAGGTACCTTTCATCTATTGTCATTTTTTTTTGTTCATTTCCGTCAAAAGGTTGATGATTCAATAAAAAAAAAGATTTCGTGTTAACTCGAGATTACTTAAGCTTAACTTAATGTTAACTTAATTATGTATTCCCCGAAGGGATAGGCAGAGTTGTAAGTACTAATATACAGAGTGAAAGGGACATCGATGCACAACTGCTTACCTACCAGAAATTCAGTAGGTAGGTACATGATTCTGGACGCCATTGCTTTAATATTTTTCGTTAGTTTAAAAAAAAAACTGCTTTTTCATACAAAGGTGCAATACCTACACGGTCAAATCGGAGCTGATTTAAAAAAAAATAACCGACAGTAAAAAGTCAACACACACATCACACATACCATCACGCCTGTAGTCCCCGAAGGGTTAGGCAGAGGTGTACTAATGTACACCCACGTTTCGCTGGTATGTTTAGGTCCCATGTAATAGGGGTCGAGCCTATTGCCATTAACCGGGCACAAATCCAGACTCCGAGCTGCTACTGAGAATTTCATAGAAAACCCCAATAATACTTTGCTCGACCTGGGAATCGAACCCAGGACCTTTAGCGCAGCAGTCGCGCTTAGGACCACTAGACTAATGAGGCAGTCAAAAATTTAAACGCAACGCAAAATCTTACGTAAATATATCATTACACGAGTTCCAATTCGTACAGTCAGCAATGAAAGTTGCTGAACACGATGAAATCTTCAAAACGCTTAAACATATTTAATATCCAAAACTTACTGACCCGAGATGTGGTAAGTAATATGTGTTTCTACATTCTGGACCATCATTTTTTTCTTAAGTGAATCTATTGAAAAGTATTTTGGTGCTGTGTTGTTTTCAAAACTTGGCGGTGTTCAGCAACTTTCGTTGGTCACCGTACCTAATCATTGGATATCGGAGATACAGAATCCAAGACCTTGGAAAATCATCAGTACAACTTGTCGGTATTGTAAGAGTACATTTTATAAGAATACTAGCTCTGATAAGATAACATAACACAATAATATTGAGAAATTGATATCAGTGTGATGAGCAACACTGGAATTTCGTGACGTTCTATAATTTCTACTTACCCATTTATTATGGGAAGTAAAAAAGGTTTTTTTTACGAAATGGCTCGGCAAACTCGGTACTCTTATCAAGCGTCGGTAGCCTAATGGCTAGGGCGTCGGACTTGCGATCATATGGTTGCCGGTTCGAACCCCACCCATTGCACTACCGACGTGAACCCACTCGTAACACAAGCATTTAGCTTAGCACGAGGGGTTAACAAGAATACTAGCAATGTGTGACCCACATCGCTAATAAGCTTTTTTTTTAAAAAAAAAAAAACTAGCAGGCGAGCTACCTGATGGTAAGTAGTCATTGCCGCCCATGGACATCAGCAATACCGAAGGAGTTGCAGATGTCCATGGTTCAGATAATTATGAGCAGTCTGTCTCGAATATATATTTGATGGTGACTGTATAACAAATCTATGAATCATTTTTCAAAATTGCACAAGAGCTTAAGGATAAGGTAATTACCACTGGGTTGTGTTGTTAATGGTCACTTAAAGTTCTCCGACCTTACTTAACGTGCTTAAAGCTTCAAGAATATCAGAAACTACAAAAACATCTATATATACTAAACTAGCCCGCACACTCAATAATGATCTAATCTCAAAAAAAGACCGAAGAACTTGTTGCAAATTGATTAAAAAGCAATTTTATACATTTTATGGGAGAACCAGTTCATAATTTAAAATCGCCGTTAAAATTAAATTTTGTCCTTTTCCAAGACTTATTTCAACGACTCATTTTATTTCAATCTATCAAATAAAAATTCAAAATCCTTATCGCTCCCCGCATTTTTCACGAATATCATGCCTACATAAACGTGTTAAATAAAATACAAGTAATATTGAAAACGTGTTCAAATTATAAATAAACGTGACTACTAAATGGCATTTAGAAAAAAATGTTAATTGAGCGATTCATAGGGATGTCTATTCTATCAGAAAATAATATCGATTATCGAAAACTATCTTTAAGTGAGGGATGTCTGTATTTTATTGCAAAGTACTTAATATCGATTATATCGATAAATAGTAAGTCAAGCATTTGACTTGTATTACATGCTTAAATTAATTTTCCCGATTCATATTGTAAATACAAGCCATTACATTACTGATTGGACATCGTTAATTGGCCGGTACCTACTTAAGATTTTTTGGTCACAAATCTCTTTAAATTAATTTTTTCAGATAAATTATTAAAATATTGTGTGCAGACTCATTTCCTTTTCCGGAGATTATTGCAGAAAGTGTTTGAAGTTTTTCCAAACCAATAAAGACAGCTGTGATAGCCTGAAGCCACTGATCTCTAAAAGAAGGTTCGCAGTTCATATTTGGCAAGAACTGTTGTATAACAGTATCCACAGCACTAAAGCCTAGCTAATAGTCAGATAACACTAGCAATTCTATTGTAATGGATTAAATTGTATTGTATTTTTTATAAACATTGCCATTATAGTTATCAAATTGCCGTCTATTGGTTAAGTAAAGTCAAAACTGCTGCTATTCATTGAAAAGCTGTAACAGACAATGTCCTACATTGTGATATTCACTTATTTAAAACTCATATGTCAGTGTCAATATAGGACACAAAGATTTATGGATTATTTCAGGGTTTCTTCTGAGAGGTTTCTCTGAGTTAAGAAACGTCTGCGCATTCTAGGTATTTAGTACTGTTTTTAGTCAATATTTGTTTATTTATAGTATAAGAACAAAAATATAAAAATATAAACTTGTAAACGTGTCTTCAAAAGATCTCGATTAAAATTGAGATACAATCTTTTAAATCTTATTTCCAATAAGAGTTAAAAACAACTTGATTAGGGGCAAAAACTGTGCAAGAAATGTTGGAATACAAATACTTGAAGAAGCTGTTAGGAAACGAATTTAGTTGCGAAAATAGGTAGTAATGAAGCCTTTTGCTTGCATATTCATGCATTTTTCAGTAATAAATAAATATGTAGAAGGATTTGTTAATAAAATCGAATCAAGTTTACATATGAATTACCTACATTGATTTTCGTAAGTTCATTGAGGAAATAGCTGACACTTGCAAAATTAGTGCTGTGAACTACTTACATTAAAAAGATTATCGATAATTATCATAGTGACTTCTAATTGACACCAATGTTACCATTATCGATATTTCTACACTTGTAAATGGTGCAATTGGGTTTTGATGAAGCCTTACTTAATTAATAATTTAATGCATAAGAATCTCTATAATATAACTGCATGTAGGTAATAATGTATATTTCACCCATGCAGTATGGGTAATCAGTAAATAAAAACCAATTCTACCAACCCACCAATTTTCGGCATTTACGTAATAAATAACAAAGAAACTAGATAAGTTGGTAGATTTCAGTTTGCAATTCGAAGAATATTCAGCTTCCGTGTTTTACAGTTTTACTAGATGCGTTATAAAGTCACAAAGACTCGAAACTAATTATAATCAAAATTAAATACCAAAATATAATTAGCAATCTCTTCAGTAAAGTAACGTATACATATATAACGTCAGTAAATGAAAGGACATAAACAAAGAATATAAATTACACAATTTCAACAACCGCAGACCAGCCAGTGTTTCTAAAAAATAGAACATTTACAACCAAAATACAGATAAACCATAACTAGGTCCAATTAAAGTTCAAAATCGATTGCAAGACCGCAAAAATATCAGTGCACATCGCGTGTCCGCGTCAGTAACAAACAGTGAAATTGATTGACTCACCTCAAGTTTTTTGGAGTACTCTTCCGTCACGCGCTCTTGCTCCTTCTTTAACTCTTCGTTTTTGTCCAGAAGGGCTTTGCCCAGCTCTGCTGCTAAGAGGAGATCTGACTCTTTCTGTTGGAGCTGAGCCCATAAGTCGTGCTCCTGGCTCGCATCCATCGTTCCGTTCTCCCTGGCCGCCGACATTTCTCTAACATACGCTTCTAAATCCTCATAAAAATGTTCGTCTGCAAAGCTCAAAGGTACCGGGGTCTTCCTTGAACCACTTTTGCTTCTACTACGTCTATGTTTGTTTATTGGTGTTGATGTTCTAATGGCTCCTTTGCCAACGAACTCGGTTTCATCAGTTATAAAATTGGGTGAATTGTTGCGATCAGGTGGCTCTGGTTCAGTGTTATCTTTACTATTTCTACATAAATTTGCACTAACTTCACCGGCCATTTAATCTAAAGAGTCTGTTCAACAATTTATTGTATTTCAACTTTGAACTATTTTAGTGTAGCTATTCTTTTTGAATATTTTATCGATAGCCTGTTGGAACTTCACTGTTTTGGGGAGTTTTATTTTGAATATGCTCTTGTTAATGTCGAAATCCTTTTTTAATGCCATTATAACTAGTGTTGTATCACAATGGTAACATTTCCGGCTCACTGGCACTCACAACACTGCACTGTTATGTCGATACACTCGCGGGCGGCGCGGCGCGGCACAGATGTTACCTCGACAACGGTGCGAACACAACAGAATGCCTGCAAAACCTTCGAGGTAGAATAACCCGCGACGGACAAAGATTATGGCAGTGGAGAGAGGTGGAAGTAGGTAGAAAAGAAAAAAGGTTTTTACTGTTTTTTATGATCAGCAGATTAAGTACATCTGGTCTATTGTTATATTCGTGCAGTTTTATTGATAATATAGCTAACTTGAGTTTAATTAAATATACTTTTTATTGTTAGGTAAGTAGTAGCTTTTTCTCAATTCTTCGTATAGATTATAACTTATTGTATTTTTTTGCATTTTTCATACTAAGATTATAGATTCTTCGTATAGATTTTAATTCAAACAGGTTCAGGTGGATACTTACATTAATACCTGCAAAAAGGATTATATTGCCCCATTGTTTGTTGACTGCAATAATTTCATCATAATTGAAATCCTATTTAAAATATTGTTCAACTAATTAACAAGGCATTTGTGTAAGTTACATTTAATTACGGATGTAATTAGGTAGCTCTGAATCATAACTCCTGATTAGTCTTAAAATATTAAATATATACCTATCTATCCCATTAAGAAAAGATTTGTAGGTAAGTAATTAAAAAGGACGAAGATCTTAACTAACGTCACTAATTGCATACGGACTTAGGGGCCTTCGTAATAGAATACAAGTTGTCCTTTGATGAATGGATGGTTGATGATGGTCTATGGTTCCACATAGAAGAATCAGGGTCTACATATTCAATTACACCCATACTTCACTGGTATTTTCTCGGTCCCATTTAATAGGGGTGAGCCTATTGTCCTGACTGAGGATTCCCTAATGGAATATCCACACTGCTTGACCAGGGAATCGAAGCTATTACCCCACGCTAGCAGCCGTGCGTGTGCACCTAGACAAAGTAAAATTATTTTTTAATTTGCAGAACAGGTAGAACTAAAGATATTGCTGTTATTTTATTCAAATGAACTCAATATGGAAACGCGACACATGCTTAGTTAAATGAATGGCAAAAACGGGTAAAGAAATACAGTCATAACCGTCCAAGTTAAATGAGTATTATCACGATAATTTCGCATGAAACTTTTTCATAAATTACATTTTTATTTTTCTATAAAGAAAAAAAACTATGAAAAAACAAACTTATAAAACAAAATTCAAACAAATTATTATAATACCTACTTATATTATATCACTTCTTTTGCAGTAGGTAGTTCAATAGAGATGTCAAAATAAGAACGTTCCGTGTATGTAAAAACAACATCACAAAAAATTAATAAAACCACCTCTGCAATCTAATCTTTGGCAAAAATCAACACGTGCGTTAGAGCGAGACGGCTTCAGAAAGGTAACTCCAAACCTTCACGCCAGACAAGGACAGATGTACTCATCAAGGTAATATAAAGAGAGTGGTCAAATAAAATGTCGAAACATTATATTTTTGTTGTAAGCAAGCATCAGGAAATGATCTCATAGTAATCCTATAAAACTCGCATCTAAATTAAACCAGTTTTTTTTAAGCCTTGAGTATGGCATCGAATGGCAGAGAAAAAAATAGATCAAATTAAATCTGTACGGATTGAGTTTTTACAGAATTTACAAGCAGACTACCTCGTTTTAAGTGTCTCATTCGTCTAGTGATTATAAGCGCGATTGCTGAGCAAGAGACTTAGGATGCCATTCCTGTGACTGCCTCATTAGTCTAGTGGTCCTAAGCGCGACTGCTACGCTAGAGGTCCTGGGTTTGATCCTCAGGTCGAGCAAAGTGTTATTGGGTTTTTCTATGAAATTCTCAGTTGCAGCTCGGAGTCTTGATTTGTGCCCAGTGAATGGCAATAGGCTCGCCCCCTATTACATGGGACCTAAAAATACCGTCGAAATTTGGGTGTACATTAGTACACCTCTGTCTAACCCTTCGGGGAATACAGACGTGATGGTATGTTATGTTAATTCCAGACCGCTTTCTGTTTGAAAGCAGTAATCTAATTCTATCTACTTATCTCTTCAGCTTTATTATCTAATATATAAAAAATCTTGTGTCAGTGTTTGTTATCGAACACCTCCGAAATGGCTTGACCGTTTTGTGTATAGTTGGCAAATCTGAGAATAGGTCTAAACCTATTTTTTATGCCCCTAGCCTCACCCTCCATTTTTTAATCGCGATTTTAATATGACAGAACAACGTATGTCGGGTCAACTAGTATTAGTATATATTTACATAGGTACAGTCTCGAGCAAAAATATGTACACACTGAAATTAGAAAGCAATTTCCTTATAGAGTATAAACCCAATAGTCGAAATATAGTCCAAATCAGTGAAGTACTTAGGTATGTATTATACCTATGTTCTACAAATAAAGATATTTGAATTTGAATGTGTTAAAAGGTTCTGTCAGCACCACGTCTCAGAATTGTAACCAATATCTTTTTGTATTTTTTAGGCATTTTCCATGCAAAGATTATTAAGTTATTTTAGTGAAGGAAAAATACGACCGCGGGCAGGATTTGGTCCTGCGTCTTCTGGATAAGTACACCCGACGCTATTACCGCTAAGCCACCGCGAGTCAACCAGAAGACGCAGGTTCGAATCCTGCCCGCGGTCGTATTTTTCCTTCACTAAAATAACTTGTAACCAATAGTTTCAGAGAAAATCGTTGTTGAATTTTACTGAATGTACACATATTGGTGCTCGTGTTTGTACACACGGCTACAGGTAAACCTATACAAAACCAGTTTAAGCTGATCTAGCATTGTACAGGCTCCCCATACAGTAAGAGACCAGTGTAAATTGGTTATGTATAGCTTGATGTGTAGTCGTGCGTACATGACACAGTCAATGTTTCGTAACCAAGCGACAGTAGATATCGATTCAACAGAACGACACAGCTGTGAAAACAATCATTTGTACGTATTTAACACAGTAAACAGTGTCTGGACAATATGGCGACGTTATTAGCACCTACCGATGACATGGAGATGGAGAAAATAGCTGAGGATGAACTGTCTAAGCTACAGAGACAGGTAAATACATAAATATATATTTCTTTAATAATATGCCTGAAGGTAAGCAGCAACCGCCAACAACACCAGTAGTAAGACTAGTACATGGCTTAAAATGGACCCTCCATTTTAAGCCATTCCTTTGGGCATAACACAGTTTTGGGCCCTATTCGCAATCTGAAAGTTAGCCTAGGATATCATGAACTTATTCATTCTTTCAACTTATTCACAATTTAGTAATAAAACTTTTGCATTAAAATCGTTATTGAAGAAGATTTTGGCCGAATCTTATTTTTTATTCCAAAATCTTGTCGCAATTTCTACTGCCAGGTACTACGAAGTCCGGTCGCCAGCACATCAAGTAACCACAAAATTACAATTTTTTTCAGTCGATTTTGAACTTAATAATCAACACTTTCAAATGATTTTAAATCTTCAAGTTTAAAACCATTTGGATAAATTTGACAGTTTTGTATAACCCGATGTGCTAGCGACTGTACATACAATTAGGGACTGTTTTCTTGGCATTCGAAATTGAAATTTCCCATATTCCTCTTTGTTTTGGTAACCCTACTTAAGGGTCGTTCCACATTGCATAAATAAAAAAATAAAAAAATTGGCGCCCAAGACGAAACAATTTGTCTTCGACGTCACCAAAAATATTACTGTGTACACACTATACAAAACCAGTTTACACTGAACTCCCATTGTAAAGGTTGTCTGCACTATTCAAGGCCAGCTTATACTGGTTAATTATAGCTTGAAGTGTAGCCGTGTACCTATATTTCAGTTCAGGGTGATGGAAATAGACCGGGCTACAGTGCTCAGCAGCGTGCAGCCGACCCTGAGGATGCAGAAGAACATCATAAACACCCTCAATGCTGACCTCGAGAAGATCATGTTGGAGCTTAAGGTATCCTTTACCCCGCGTTCCCACTGGCGACAAAACATGTTGCAAACATCTATCCAACCCCGCGTTCCCAAGACGACAAAACATGTTGGAAACATCTATCTAACCCAACGTTCCCACTGACGACAAAACATGTTGCAAAAATCTACCTAACCCCGCGTTCCCACCGACGACAAAACATGTTGCAAACATATATCTAACCCTGCGATCCCACTGGCGACAAAACATGTTGCAAACATCTATCTAACCCCACGTTCCCACTGGCGACAAAACATGTTGCAAACATCTATCTAACCCCACGTTCCCACTGGCGACAAAACATGTTGCAAACATCTATCTAACCCCACGTTCCCACTGACGACAAAGTATGTTGCAAACATCTTTCTAATCCCACGTTCTCACTGACGACAAAACATGTTGCAAACATCTATCTAACCTTACGTTCCCACTGACGACAAAGTATGTTGCAAACATCTTTCTAATCCCACGTTCTCACTGACGACAAAACATGTTGCAAACATCTACCTAACCCCGCGTTCCCACTGACGACAAAACATGCTGTATTTATTTTTAAGCGGCGGTAGCCTAATTGCTAGAGCGTCGGACTACGCTCGCGATCATCTAGTTTTCGGTTCGAAACCCAATCATTGCACTAACGACATGAACGCACTCGTAACACAAGCATTTAGCACGAGGGGTTAACAAGAATACGAGTAATGTGCGACCCACGTTGCTTGTAAGATTTATAAAAAAATGAAGGATTGTGTATTGTGTATTGGGAAAATCAAATATCTTCAAATATCAAATATCTACTTATTCTTAAACATTTATTAATAATCCAAAACCTAACCTTTTACCCTCAACAGTTTACCAAAAGCACCTCGAACCTTCTAGAAGGAGCCAGAAGCCGGGAGAAGCTGATAGTTCTACTGAAAGACCACGAGAAGTACTCCGCAGAAGTAAGAGAGCACAGAGAAAATAACAAGGAGCTGAACTTCTTGCTCAAACAAGTTCAGAAGGAGATCAAATCTTTGAGATCTAAAGTCACTGGATTTGAAATTGTAATTATATTATTTTATATTTTTCGATTGTCGCAGGATAGGGTTGTTTCAGTTTGGGTTCGTCCCTGGTAATTTCAAAAGATACCTTCTCATAGTTCTCATGACCAAACCCCAGACTGATGCGTAGCCAGAATAATTCTCAACTTATGCAGATTTAAAAAAATAGTCAGATTAACAAGACACGCTTCGTTTGATTAAATGAAAATAGCTACATTGAAATTAAATAAGGCTTTTTCACTATGAGCAACGGCGTTACCAGAACGGCTAGGTCACGATTTGACAACTAGGCCAATGGAAATGGGATAGTTACTAAATTTCAAGTTTCGATTATTAGCGCACATACATACATACATACACTCACGCCTTTTTCCCACAGGGGTAAGCAGAAACTATAGACCGCCACTTGCTACGACTCTTGCATATCTCTTTCGCTTCTTCCACATTCATACATGTTTTTATACACATGCGCCGGTTGGGAGCACTACGCACCTGACCTTTTTGGAGGATCTCGCCTATAAGATTGGTGTACGTCCTTCGAGGGCAACCTCTCCCGAAGCTGCCACTGACATTCGCCTTATAAATTCCATTTGTTAATCGTCTCTCATTTATTCTCTCAACATGCCCAAACCATCTTGGAATATTCTTTTCAATTCGTGTTACTATATCATCTTCACTTCCGCAACGTTCTCTAATCACACTATTAGTGCACCTGCTTCTTATATTGTTTTTTAAGTAAAAAAAGAACTTAAAAAACAATAAGTATAGGGTAAGTAAGAGTAGGGTGAACAATATCTATTGGGGTCGCGGAGGAATGACAACTCGCTCCCGAGGTCCCAGCAAAATGTGGTGAGGCGGAACACCAGTGTGGTTTAGTCGGTAGTTCACCCACTATGGGCAAAGTTCGATACGCCCGGTCGGTCATTCCGGAACGGCGAAACTCCATGATGATTTCCACGCAATAAATATGGGTGAAGAAAATATTTAAACATAATCCGTATTGTAAAAAAAAATGGTTAAACCATAAAGCCTTATTTCGCCTAAGTAATCCTCTATAGCACGTAAACGCTTAGCTGACTATTATTTCATTATACTGTATTCAGTAAGGCGTAGGGTTACTGCCTGATCATTAGTCTAGAGGTCCTGGGTTCGATTCCCAGGTCGTCCAGTGTTATTGGGTTTTTCTATGGAATTCTCAGTAGCAGCTCGGAGTCTGGATTTGTGCCCGGTTAATGACAATACGCTCGCCCCCTATTACGCGGAACCGGGTATGTTTAGGTTCCATGTAATAGGGGGCGAGCCTATTGCCATTCACCGGGCACAAATCCAGACTCCGAGCTACTACTGAGAATTTCATAGAAAAACCCAATAACACTTTGCTCGACCTGGGGATCGAACCCAAGACCTCTAGCGTAGCAGTCGCGATTGGGACCTAGCAGTCAACCAGCGAAGTGTGGGTGTACATTAGTACCTACACCTCTGCCTAGCCCTTCAGGGAATACAGGTGTGACGGTATTGTAGGTTTACTGAATACAACAATATTGGATTATTAAGTTATTTTAGTGAAGGGAAAATACGACCGCGGGCAGGATTCGAACCTGCGTCTTCTGGTTAAATACACCATAATATTGGATTTCCTAAATAAATAAATAATTAATGAATAATTTAGGGCTTTACGTGCTCTGCGGGCACAGATGGGTCTCAATTAGTTAAGAATTAACTTCGCAGAACTGTTGATGCAGTTATAACCTCTCACCGCTCAGGCGCTATTATCATAGTGTAATGATTTCATCATTTCATTACACTATGCTATTACGAGTACTCGTATACCCAATTATTTTATTCTTACTATACCCAAAGAAATGAATTACCTAATTAAAGAAAATTTCTAGTGAAAGAAAAATTCGAACTCAGGCAGGGTTCGCAGTTCGCAATATTTAATGCTAAAAAATAATAAAAAATAAGCATAATACGGTAAGGCATGTTGCCTTACCGTATTATGCTTTACCGTTCGACATTGAACTACCTGTAAAGGCAGTCGTGTTGGTTGAAAGACATAGTAATTGTCTTCAATAGATGGTACTGACGTCGCCTCAAGACGTAGAAGGTGGAAGAGAAATTCGACATCACAGGCAGTGGTCTCGGTAGCTTAGTTGGCAAAGCGTCTGGTGTACTTAACCAGAGAGATGCAGGTTCAAACCCAGACTGAGATCGAATTTTTCTTTAAAAAAATAATAAAAAATAAGCTTGCTATACCAAATTATTTTATAATTACTATACCCAATTATTTTTTAGGCATACGCCAACGTATTAACAGGGCAGACGTTGATCAGTCAATTGGAGAACCGGCTGGACACTGCGATGAAAAAGTTCAACACTGTCAACAGTGAGAACTACTCCATGCGGCTGGAGATAGACCGTCTGCTAAGAGATCGGTAATTTTAGATTTTGCCAATTCTAACTTTATTTTTTTTGGAAGCAGTAAGTATTACTTATAATTTTTTAGTTTTCCGAGTTGACTGTCTTCTTAGTCTAGTGGTATCGCGACTGTTACGCTAGAGGTCCTGGGTTCGATCCCCAAGTCGAGCAAAGTGTTTTTCTATGAAATTCTCATTAGCGGCTCGGAGTCGGGACTGTGTCCGGTTAATGGCAATAGGCTCGCCCCCTATTACATGGGACCTAAATATACGAAGTGTGGGTTTACATAAGTACATCTCTGCCTAACCCTTCGGGGAATACAGACGTGATGGTATGTTGTTCTCTGAGTAACTTTAAAAAAACACTGTTGCCATGTCCGGGTTTTAAGTTTCAAAATTCGGGGTTTTAAAGCTTCGTATCCTGGTTGCCTAATTTTAGAGCTGGAAACCCAACTTAGCCAGCACAATGTTACATATCTGACGCGTCAGCAGTGTCTCTACAAACCTTTAAGTAGTATGATACCTATACTCCATTTGGTTAGGTACTTAACTAAAGGTAAACAAATCATAAAAAAGGTTCTTTTATAGGGCCATTTTTCATCTTGAAACAAAACGTAACCAAAATAAATTATTAAATCATTCAAAATAATTTTCCTTTACTATACTAGCATATTTTACTACTTTGTTTAATATTAAATGGTAATTATAAATTCTTAAGCTTGCAACCAATAAATAAATCAAATCTGATTATTATGTCATAAAGTATTGCAATGTGCCTACTAGAAAGAATCTAAAAAGACAGGAAATCAAAACCTTTTTCTAGATATTAGACTTTTGATAACTCGAAAAAATTAAGAAGTAGTAGCGCGAGGAAGCGCGGCAAAATAATTAACCGATATTAAGTATACTTAGTCGGGTAACCAGACGCCATTCGTAACAGTTTGTACTTTCGTTCGTTTTTGTGTTTCTTTTGCCGTAAATTGTATTATTTAGTTATAGTTTTGTTTGTTCGTTGTTTTTATTGATTGTTAGATGTGTTGTTATTAATTTCACTCCCAATTCATAAGATACCATTGTAATAAAGGTTGAAGAGCCCTGAACGCCGCCATTTTTATTGTTTACCTTTAGTTAAGTACATAGCCAAATGGAGTATAGTGATGACCAAATTAATATATCTACCATCACGCCTGTATTCCCCGAAGGATTAGGCAGAGGTGCACTAATGTACTTACCTACACCCAAATTTTGCTGGTATGTTTGGTCCCAAGTAATAGAGGGCGAGTCTATTGCCACTAACCGTGCAAAAATCCAGACTGCTGCTACTGATAATTTCATAGAAATAACCCAATAACACTTGCTCTGCCTGGGGATCGAACCCAGGACGACTAACGTAGCATTCGCTTTGAGGACCACTAAAGTAATGAGAGTGATGACCAAATTAATTAATATTTTTTCTTTCTTGCTTCTTAGCCAATTCTTCAACACACTTTGGAAGAACCAGCTGAAGCGCCTGATGGATGGCAAGGCTATGATCATAGAGTTGTTGGAGCAGGCCATCTCTACGTACGACCAGCGTGAGGAATGGTGCGCCAAGCTGGATGCGCTCAAAGAAAAGGCTGCCAACGACTACAGAAAACATTGCTTGGTACGTTGCCTGCAGTGGCGGATTTAAATATTTTTTTAATTTTACCAGCCCTACTTTGCCGCCAAATTTTAAAAGCCTATATTAAATGGCGCACGCTAGGGGAGGCTTACATCCATCAGTGGTTAGTGGCAGGTTGATGATGATGATGATGAAGATATTAAAATCTTGCCAGCCCATTCAACGACAATAATTGTTAACCGATTATTCAAAAAAGGAAGAGGTTCTCAATTCATCGGAATCTTTTTTTAAATGAATGTTCACCGATTACTATTTATTTTATTTATTTATTGGGTCATAGTACACCTGATATCTTCTTATCCCTAACCCTTCGGGGAATACAGGCGTGATGGTATGTTATGTTTTACCGATTATTCTAAGACGCCTGAACCGATTTGAAAAATTCGTTCTTCACCACCGACTTCCTAGTATCTTCGTGCGACTGGTCGTTGAACTCCTTCATCATCCTCAGACCGTATTCGTCCACTGTTGGACGTAGGTTGAAGCCTACGTCCACAGAGCCCTTACGACAGCAAAATAATAAACAAGTATTCAATCTTCACTTGATTTACAGGAAGTGCGCGAACTCCAACGTCAGTTGGACCACAGCCTGAAGCTGGAGGAGTTCTTGCGGACCAAGGGCACGGTGCGACTGACTGCGGCCGACGCCAAGGCAGAGGCCAAGAAATTGGAGCAGCAAGAGGAGGAGATGAGGATCTACAATAACTACGTCAACATTCTAGATGCGATACGGGTAGGTTTTTAGAACTGTTTGGTGTAGTGATAAAGGAGGTCGATACACAACTGTTGGGCCGCGTGTCGAGGGACACTCCCGAAGCAAATGTTTGTGTGTTTTACATAAAATTGTTTATAAATAAAGGTTCGCACGGCTACACATCAAGCTATACAAAACCAGTATAGGCAGGCCTTGAATTGTGCAGAAAACCTGTACAATCGGAGGTCAGTCTAAACTAGTAGCCTGCTGTCAGTCTACATCCCAGCATGAATGGGTCCGCACGACCGGGGAAGTACAACCCTCCCACGGAATATCGACGTCAAGTAGCAGTATGCATACTGTTGCGTTTCGTACGGTGAGCGTGGAGCGCTGGGGGCCCAATTTCTAGCTCAGTCCCCTTCCTTCTCCTTTCTCCTTCCCCTCCCTTTTCCTTAGAATCCTTTCCTTATGATGGGTTAACATATAGGTACAGTAGTACAGAAGTCCTTAAAAATAAATTACAAGAAAAAAAAAACTCTCAGTCCAGTATTGCAGATGTCCATGAGCGGCGATGACTACTTACCATCAGGTAGCTCGCCTGCTCGTTTTACATTACTATAGCTTGATGTGTAGCCGTGTGTTAACCCAAACAATTTTTATCTGCTAATTGTATGTTTGTGACGACCCCGGGATAAAGATATTGCTCCATCGTGCGGGAACTGTCTTTTTAAACATACAACACTGACAATTGTTTTGGTTAAACAAAGACAGAGGTTTCTGGTGAAGGCATTTCCTACTCTTACCCCTAGCCTAAAGCCATGCCGTTTTACTTGCATGTTTTCAGGAGTTCGCTGGAGAAGAAGATGTGGACAAGCTCATCCAAGAGTTCACGCGCCGTGAAGAGGAAAACTATGCGCTGTTTAACTACATCAACGAAGTCTGCACGGAGCTCAAGAATCTTAGCGACACCGTTAAAATGCTTAAAGTTAACATTGGTAGGTACTGCCTCATTAGTGGTCTTAAGCGCGACTGCTACGCTAGAGGTCCTGGGCTGATTCCCAGCTCGAGGAGTGCTATTCCGTTTTTCTGTGAAATTCTCATTAGCAGAGTTAGATTTTTTACGGGATAAATGAGCTAACGAAATGGCGAGCTACCTGATGGTATGTAGCATCGCCGCCCACAGACATCTGCAATACTAAAGCAGTAGCACATGCGTTGCTCAGCCAAGAAAAAAGAAGGGGAAGGAGAAAAGGAGAAGGAAGGGGACTGGGGGAGAAAATGGGCTTGTGGCACTCCACAGCACTCACCGTACGAAGCTCAACAGTATGCATACTGCTACTTGACGATTTTTTCCCGGTTAATGACAAAGGCTCGCCCCGTATTGAATGGGAACTAAACATACCGGCGAAATCTGGATGTTCTTACATAGTACACCTCTGTAAAACAAAATACCATTCTTTTTTCAACAGAGGAAGAAACCGCAAAGCATCAAGCGAAGCTATATAAGCAACAAGACAGCATTGACTCCCTGCGCAGCACGCTGGAAGAGCGGCGACGCGACACGGCAAACGCGCGTGAAACTTGTGACAGAAGCGAGCAAGTGCTGGCCACACTGCTGCAGCAGATATACGCGCTGGCTCTGTTAGTATCCTAGGTGGCTAATAAACCACTTTTTTTAAAAAAAAGGTCTTCATAGCCTACTGCCATCCACTGCTGAACGTAGGCCTCCCTCAAAAAGCGTCAACCATCCTGATCTTGGGCAGAGCGCATCCATCCATTCTTCCATTCGTCAGTCCATCGTGTCGCAGGACACTACGCTTGCCCAAACGTGGCCTCAACTCCAACAGGTGGAGACAAGTGTTGGAGTGGAAAGGTTAGGTATCTACTAACATACAAAAGGTATTTTTTATATATTCTGATCTAGGCGGGGTGGTAGATGTTATTGCGTCCATCTTTGGGTTGCGTCAGTCTTATAGAAGTTGGTGTTACAGACGTGGGCCTAATATGGGCGGGCCTTATTATGGGCATTGAGGTTATAGGACTTGGTTTTGTGGGTTAGGCGTCGGAGTGGTGGGCGTTGCGGTTGTTCTTATAGAGGTCAGTGTTATAAAAGTCGGTCTTATTATCTTATCTGATCGTTATCTGATATCTGAAAAACAGGCGTCGATGTAATTATAGGCGCTAGGTCGGGATTTTGTGTATGTGAATACTTTTCTTTGTAGGTGCATCCACGATAGGTATATGAGAATATCCTAGTGTGGAAAAACGGAAAAACATTGTGAGAAATCCAGCAGGCTGAGAGAGAGAGATATCTCGAATCTCGACTAAAACAAACTATGCCAGCCGATGGGCTATAGCTATCTTGGGAAAAGAGTTGTATTAGGGGCAAATGCCGATATTACCTATACATATCTATTGACAGATCTTCAGACTGCGACTCGCTGCCTCTCTTGAAGCTACTAGGCAAGCCGTTTGACATCAACGTGATAAACGCGCGCCTGTACATCAAGAGCTTGGAGAAGAAGGTTCTTGAAATAATCGACGTCATTAGAATTGACGAGGTGAGACTTATTCGAATTAATGAATGTCCGTTAAGTGAATTTTGTAAAATATGCTGATGAAAAGAAAGCCTTTGGAAGTAAGATTACAATCTGTTAATCTATATTTCTGCCATATTTCTAGAACGAATGATAAAAAGTTAGTAGGTAGCTATTGTCATACCATCACGCCTGTATTCCCCGAAAGGCTAGCAGAGATCTTTGTACACCCACATTTCGTCGGATATTCAGGTTTCATGTAATAGGGGATAGAGGGCGAGCCTATTGCCACTCACTGGACACAGATCTAAACTCAGACATAATTACAATATAATGTATTCTACGGTTGTTAAAAACCGAGTCTAACTCGGTTTAAAAAGCGGCGGTAGCCTAATGGCTAGGGCGTCGGACTTGTGATCATGTGGTTGCCGGTTCGAACCCCACCTATTGCACTACCGACGTGAACCCACTTGTAACACAAGCATTTAGCTTAGCACGAGGGGTTAACAAGAATACTAGTAATGTGTGACCCACATTGCTAGTAAGCTTTTTTTTAAAAAAAACTCCGGAAACTATGACCAGAGTCCTTTATAGAAACCGTAGGCTAACATAGCGAAGTATACTTGCACTAATCTCCAATTATTCGCTGTATTAGGTTTTGTATTAAGCGTGTTTAGGTATATCATTCAATACATATCTACCTACTACGTTAACAAGACAACTTATTTACAAAACGAGATCAACCAAAATGATGTCAGCACGGCTACAAGTCAGGATATAGAAATCCAGTTTACGCTGGCCTCTTATTGTATGGACAGCCTATACAATGGGAGATCTGCTTATGTAAGTGTGCAAATAAAACAATTAGGCACTAAGTACTTACCTTACCACGTGAATCTGCTCATTCAGTTTCATATACACATATATGCCTTCACTCACAATTTTTGCTCAGTTTGCAGTTGCGCTCCTCAAGCGCGCGCTTATCTTGACGCTTTTGCAATACAAATAAACAACACTAAGGCGACTCCCTGACCACTGTCCTTTTCACCCATTGATTTAAATTATATTTCAAATCAATACTTTTACCACAGTATCCAATAAACTTGATAACACAACAAACTTACAAACTTATTCCGTCGGGGTTACTAAAAATCGAATATATAATTCAAAACTAATTAGATAGTGAATCCACCGTCATTAGTTCGTTATCCCAAACATTACTTTGATAAATTCCGAAGCAACGATCACGATAGTGGTGCATTTTAGCGGCAACTGACAAATTGTCAAGTTCAAACTTCAAAGGCGCCAGGACGCGTCACTTGCGAGGCGGCGCGGCGCGACAGCGTGGCGCCAATAACATACCGCAGGAATTATTTTTTAATCCATGGTACTAACCGCAAATTTTAGTCGGCAATTTCAAATTGCCTTGTGATATGACCATAGGACTGCCATGTCAAAGGTCTCGAGTTCGAATCCAAGGCACGCACCTCTGACTTTTCGAAGTCATGTGCGTATTAATACTTATCACGCGCTTATACGGTGAAGGAAAACATCGTGAGGAAACCTGCATGCTTGAGAGATTTTCTCGATGGCGAGTAAAGTCTGCCAACCCGCAGTGGGCTAGCGTGGTGGACTACAGCCTAATCCCTCTCATTCTGAGAGGAGACCCGTGCCCAGCAGTGGGACAATATATGGGTTGAAGATGAATTTCAAATTAAATGTCGAATTTGTTTAGAAAATTAATTAAGTTAAAGCTAAACCTAGCCTCGAGCGCCAAATTAATTTTTTTCTTTGGTTTTAAACAAATTGTTCGTCTATCGTCGTTCATCCTAAGTTCTGTTTGTTCGAAATAAGTAAGCCGATCGGAAGTTAGCCGTTCCGAAGTACCGCGGTTATAAAATCGTATAATTAAGTGTTTTAATACATAAATATCGAAATAAGTAAACAAAATAATTAGAAACATACCATCACGCCTGTTTTCCCCGAAGGGTTAGGCAGAGGTGTACTTAATGTACATCCACAGTTCGCCGGTATGTTTGGGTCCCATGTAATAGGGGGCGAGCCTATTGCCATTCACTGGGCACAAATCCAGACTCCGAGCTGCTACTGAGAATTTCATAGAAAAACCCAATAACACTTTGCTCGACATGGGGATCGAACCCAAGACTTCTAGCGTAGCAGTCGCGATTGGGACCACTAGACTAACGAGACAGTCGCCAATAATTAGAAATTTGAAACATATACGACTCTAATTATCTTTACACAGACTCTTTCTATTAAAATGTACCACTTCTAAACCACTTGCAGACAACTTCCGATCGGCTTACTTATTTCGAACAAACTGTACAGTCGCCAGCACATAAGATTATACAAAACTGTCAAACTTCTCCAAATGATTTTAAACCTCAAAATGTTAAAAAATAATAACAGACTGACGAACATTCACCCTTTACCAATAGCGCAAGCCACATAAGGAAAAAGAAATAATATTACTTTGGTTTTTTATTTCATTCTAGGCCATCCAGCGTCAGATGGAGTCCAAGGAGCGAACACCGCCATCAACGCGGCGCCGGCGCGGTCGCGCTGCGCCTGCGCAAAGGCCCCGAGAAAATGCGCACGTCGCTGCTCAAGCTTAGATAAATAGAGTCAGCCTTGCGCGCGAAATTTATTTTTTTATAGAATAGAATAGATAGAATAGAATATTCTTTATTGCACACCAACAAAAAACTTAATGCTAAAAACAATTAAAAAAAACAGAGTGGTACAATGGGCGGTCTTATCGCTGACAGCGATCTCTTACAGACAACCTTTGGATGGACTTGTAAGAAAAGGAGACGTGATACCTAGGTAGTCTGGCGTACTTATAAAGAAACTACGGAAATTAAGATACGATAACAATTTTAACTATACACAAATAGATAGAAAAATAAATAATTTACTAATATATATAAATCTTATACAAATAAATATAGAATTTTATAAATATTATATACTTATATAAATATATATTGAATATAGCATATGTTTTTTCTTGGTTTTTCGCAAATTATTCGGATATAACACATTCTAGGTACATGGGAGTAGAAACTGCGACATCAACAACAATTTATTGCTGACGCTTTCGCTCGTTCGTTCGTTAATATTTATCTTTTGCCTGCAACGCACTTAAGTAAGAGTATGAAAGGGCGTTATTTTATTACAAAACCAATTTATCCAAACACCCTATACATTTTAAGTTCTGTGTATGCACCTAGGGACTTAGCTAAGCATATATGATAACCTATATAATTGTTATGTGTTTTGGTTCATGTTATTACGTATTTCATTGGAGATATCACGTCGATTGTAGTGAAATAACGAGTCTTTATTTAAATAAACGTCTTTTATTTGATCACCTGGAGCTACAGTAACGTCAGTTCCAATAACTGTTGAATAGTATGTTAGCCAAACTTCGAAGTTCGCAACATCTGGTTAAAATCTACATATATACCGTCATCATGCTCCATTATCTTGTTAGATGTTATTTCACAAAAGGTACATTATGGAAATATGGACCCTGCAGGGCACGGCAACTAAGAAGAGAAGATGCTATCAATATTATCTTTAGTCTCTGCCGGCCCCAATGGGAAACAGGCGCGATTGTATCTATGTATATACAAGGTGGAAGGAACAGTAGGAAATAAAAAACCGGCTGTACCCTACAATTCATTTTGTCGAAAAACTTTTCTATAAAACTGCTGAAATCTTTTCAGTCAGAATTTCAGAGTTGGTCTTATACTGAAAATTGTTCATTATGATGAATATGAGTATACTTTTGTTCAGTTTGACGAAGTGCACATTGTCAATGCTTATGACTGTTAATTGGTAATTGCTATACAAAACCATTTTAAACTGACCTCCCATTGCAAAAGTTTTCCGCACAATTCAAGATCAGCCTATACTGGTTTTGTATAGCTTGATGTGTAGCCGGGCGTACACGCATCAATAAATCAATCAAATCAGTTACATATTAAGACATTGGTACATACTATGTATAAGTACATTACATGAATTAAGTATTTATTTACATACTTAAACGCTAAAACTTGTTATGTACAGAAAACACATCAGTCATTACTTATGTAAGACAATTATTTAACGCCATCTGAAACAACAAACAGTCTTTAATTAATATTGGTAATTAATTTAAAACAAATTCGATTGAGTATATTGTCAGGTACCTAATGGCCAACTTTATTAGAAATTTACGGTTTTTTACACAAACTAAGTAAGTGCTGCTAAGTACACTATTAGTCCTGGGTTCGATTCCCAGGTTAAAGAGAGAAAGAATTTTTTTATTCTGACTTCGTACACAAAAAAATGCAACATAACATACCATGTACGTGTATTTGTTTTGTACTGTACCGCTCATGTTTTAACATAATAAAAAAAAAAATTACAATCACGACTGTATTTCCCGAAGGGTTAGGCAGAGGTGTACTTTATGTACACCCACAGTTTGCCAGTATATTTAGGTCCCATGTAATAGGGCGAGACTATTGAAATGCAAATTAATTAAAAAGTAAAAATACAGTAACCCTGCACGAGATCAGAACAGGCTCCTATCTCAGCATAATGCTGCGACATTAACAGCATAATGTCACAGCGCTAAAATTTTTCACACCTTTCGGATAGGACCTTTATTTTTAGGTTGAGCAAAGCGTTATTGGGTTTTTCTATGAAATTCTCAGTAGCAGCTCGGAGTCTGGATTTGTGCCCGGCAATAGGCTCGCCCCCTATTACATGGGACCTAAACATGCCGGCGAAATGTGGATATACATTAGTACACCTCTGCCTAACCCTTCGTGGAATACAGGCGTGATAGTATGTTATGTTATATCACTAAACTATCACTGCATTCACAGTAAACCGACGAAATATTAACAAATAAATATTGTATTTTAATTCCACGTACCTTTAGTCTCGTATCCTAACAGGCAGCCCTCTAGCGACGACGCTGCTAGCTATCATCACATAGTTGGTAGAGCCTCGAGCTCTCGACACAGCCCGCAATAAGTCCCTCTCCGGCACAAATTGACACTTTTGTTCCGTCGATGTATCTGTAAACATAAAGTTTTTAAACATATTATAATTTTTTTATCGATAGAATCAGACAGTTAATAAATATAATAAAGCTAAAGGATTGGTTTGTTTCAACGCGCTAATGTTCTGGACTATTTTAGTGGTCCCAAGCACGACTGCTCGAAGTCCTGGGTTCAATTCCCAGGTCGAGTAAAGTGTTAATGAATTCTCAGTAGCAGCTCGGAGTCTGGATTTGTGTTCAGTTAATTTGCAATAGTCTTGCCCCGTATTACAAAGGACCTAAACATACCAACGAAATAAGGTGTACAGTACATAATACACTTTTTCCTAACCCTTCGAGGAATACAGGCGTGGTGAATGTATGAACGGGTTAATTTTTGGAATTACCACCCGGGATTGAAAAAATATTTTTATTAGCTAGCCCAATTCATGAGGAATGCTACAACATCACGCTGTGATTCTTAGGAGCGAGACAACTAATGTAGTATAATTGTGGAATGAGCTTCCCGAGTGGGTCTCCCCGATAAATATAATCTGGGTGTCTTTAAATCACGAGTGAATCAGTTTCTTCTAGACAAGCGCGCTCCATCATAGATCGCAATGTCGCTTAACATCAGGGAACTGGCGGTCAAGTAGAGACCTATCACTACATAGTATAAAACAAAGTCCTTCATGCGACAATGTCTGTCAGTCTGTTCGCGATAAACTCAAAAACGACTGCACCGATTCTCACGCTGTTTTTACAATGGATATCGTGGTTCTTGAGGAAAGTACAGTTTGTTCGAAATAAGTAAGCCGATCGGAAGTTAGCCGTTTTCTGGGCCCCGCGCAGTTACAGTCGCGTAATAAAGTGTTAGCGTTCGGAAACGTATTCAAATAATTTCGAAAATAAGATAAATAATTTGCTAAAATTACGTGTAATATTGCTGGATTGCTTCATTGATAAAATCCATAATTGAATTTTCAAAAAAAATATTAAATTGACATTTAAATTTTAAATAGTCCACAGATTTGCAAAACAGTGTTGCGTTTTGGCATTTTTCAGCAAAAAGAAACAAGTACAAACCACAATAATACATTAGCAATGAGAAATAACCAAAAACAATATCGAAGAACTAAACAACAATAACGTTGAAATAAAAACAACGCGTAGCACTTTTGGCACTGACTGTGTACTTGCACTGGGGGAGCGAGACAGAATTATACATCAAACACTAAAGATTGAGTGAAACAGCGAAGAGGCGCTGACCCCGCCCCTCGCGCCATTACCACGCATGCGCGCTACTGATTTTGTCGTAAAAATGACTGCTGCGCAGCGACTTTGCAGACTACTTCCGATCGGCTTACTTATTTCGAACAAACTGTATATATGTATTATACATACCGAGAAACGACGCGAGCGAAGCCGTGGGCGGAAAGCTAATATTTTATTTTTAATTTATTTATTTAGGCTTGCCACAAATACTTATACTATCTTAGTACGATGACCCAGCACATCAATTTACCAAAATATGTCAAATTTTCTCAGTTAATTTTGAACTTAATTAGCAACACTTTAAGGTTTAAAATCATTTGCAGAATTTTGACAGTTTTGTATAACTTGACGTGCTGGCTGTACTGTACTTTTTTAAAAAAAATATTTTATACATAAGTATTTATATTTTATTTTCAATATTCACTCCTCAGCTTCTTAACTGGCCGTGGTTTCACTTTCACTTTAGGGCCTATCTGAAAATCAGCGCTGCGGCATTTTGTTATGTCGTAGCAATATGCTGAGATAGGGCCTGTTCGGTTCTCATGCAGGTCTTGTTTTTCTGTTTTTTCCTTTGGTCTCCTGCGTGTCGCCAAATAAATCTTTTTCTTTCTTACTATAATTACAAAATCATACTGGAACAGTTAAGTATAGTAGCCTCTTACAGGCGAGCACAACATTGAATTGAATAAAAAAAGGCCTCACCCAATTGCCGGTTGCTCCAGTTGGCCTTGCCGACGCTGGGCCAGGCCAGCCCCCGCGCCTGATGGAACATACAGCGACACCAGGGGTGCTCACCACCTTGTCTACTTCCAAGTCTGTTACTTCCCACAGCATGCATGCCACTACCATCGGACTGGGAAACAAGGTAAATTTTATTTTTAAAAAAAATGTTTGAGTGTGGTTCCAAAATAAAAAGTTTCTTTTGGAAAAGTATGAGAAACCATGGTAAATACTTTTGAAATACATAATAAATTCATACATAATCGAATTAAATAATAAAATTATGTTATGAGGAAGAGTCCCGCCCGTAGTTCGGATATTTTGGTCAAGTGGTGGTCGCCACGCTTATTTTTAGGGTTCCGTAGCCAAATGGCAAAAAACGGAACCCTTATAGATTCGTCATGTCTGTCTGTCTGTCTGTCCGTCCGTATGTCACAGATTTTTTTCTCTGAAACTATAAGAGCTATGGTGTTGAAAAGTTGGTAAGTAGAATGTATTCTGTGAACCGCATTAAAGATTTTCACACAAAAAAAAATTGGGGGTTCCCCATACTTAAATCTTAAAACTGAGGTATCTATGGATAGGTCTTCAAAAATGATATTGAGGTTTCTAATAGCATTTTCTTCTAAACTGAATAGTTTG